>VXAZ01006601.1:0-85678 GCA_013399875.1 Gymnorhina tibicen | reverse complement strand
ACTGCACCGAAAGGACAGGGTCTGACAGCCGGGAAGGGGTCACTGGGTTCTGGTCCTGTTTGCTGTTACTGACATAGTTACTGCTGTTTTGTTTGCCTTGCTATATATATATATATATATATACACACATCTTAGTAAAGAACTGTTATTCCTATTCCTCATATTTTGGCCTGAAAGCCCCTTAATTTCAAAATTATAATAATTCGGAGGGGAGGGAGTTATATTTTCAGTCCAAAGGGGGCTTCTGCCTTCCTCAATAGACACCTGTCTTTCAAAACCAAGACATGGGGGAAGGGGGTAACCACGTTAGAGGGCAGCAGGGATATGGAATAGGAATGGGGAAATACATCACACCACCTGACTGCAGGAAAGGAGAATAAAAAGGACTCCTCAAAGTCTGTGAAATGCAACCCATTCCAAGCCATTCCAAAAACATAAAAGCAGGAAAAACTGGGGAGTATTCTCGTACCCCATAGTCTGGTGACACCACTTGTGAAACAAAACCATCTGAATTGTTTGCCGGGTTAGAATAAAGGACCTGGCTCCTGGTAATTGTCTTAGCTCTGATCTGAGAGAAGCAACCCACATAAATCATGGAAAAATGGCTTTACTGATGTCAACAAACCTTACCAGTTTTTCACCTTCAGTAGAACAATTCACCAACTGTAAACACATAAAAAATTACTTCTTCCAATTCAAACAATTTTATGGCCTTCCATTGTCACATTTTATAGTCACAGAATATCTAAGGCTGGCAGGGACTTCACAGAGTGATCAGATTCACCCCCCTGCTCCAAGCAAGGATTTCCACTTATTTCCAGGCCTTTGCCTTCTGAACAGCAGTGACAGTCCCTTTCTAGCCCCTTTTCTTCTTTGAGCTGCTGTCAACTACAGTGTCAGGCTAAAGACTCACACAGAGAGCTCAGAAGCTGGGGGGTGTGGAAATAAAAAAAAAATATTCTGTAGCTGCTAATGGAAGTGTATTGAGATAATTGAGCAGGGAAAACCCATTCTATTGGGCCATTTGTGCTCTCCAGCAATCAGCACTCAATTGTACACTGCTTTTTTAATGTCAGAGTGACTTGGCGCTCCCAGCACCAATGATTCCAATGGTGCCTTTGAGCTGGAAGGAAAAAAACATGCCTAAAATCTGAGACTCCTTCTCTCTGCCCCAGCCAGGAAGCAGTTCCTGGGGCCCACGAGGCAATGCCTGAGATGTGGGATGGAAAGGAGCTGGATTTTAACTCCAGGCTGGTGGCAGAGCAGGGCTGTCACTTCAGAAGGACTTTGGCTTTAACTACAGGAGACTCATTGCAGGAATTTCCTGAGTCTCCAAAGTGACATCTGCTCAGGGAAAGGAAAAAATGAAAGGATCATTTTCTCCACAGCTGCAATAGGCATCATAAAGTGCTAATTTAGGGTAACCTTTCTAGAAGGGCTTAACTGATCCAGGAGCCTGAACACCTCTGTCTTCCAGTGTCTGGAATACCCCTCACTTCAGCCTATATTAACCTGATCTTCAACCAGTTCATTAACAACTAAAAAACAGCTAAACTGATTGATTTTGTTTAAAATCTTTATTTATAAATGTTTTAATTGCTAAAATAGAAAGTTGTATTAATTTACTCAGAGGTGGCATCAGGTGGCTCTAAGTTAAATATTTCTGTAAACCTGAGCCCCTCTCTGCCTCAGTTCCACATCTTTAAGCAAGCAGGAATAATATTCCCAGCACAAAAAGCCCATGCATATCCCTCTCGGACAGATATTTGTATATAACCTCAGGAAAACAAAATAAATTCATGAAATAGAGGCCATGTAAATTTAGGAAAAAATGCTGAGCAAGACATTTTTGTCCTGCTTCCACTTCGAAAAAGCAAAGATATTTTTAGTCCAAACACATCATTCTGTTCCAACACATTGATTTATTCAATTTGATGAAAATGGAGTGGCCAGAACATAATTAATTGTTGAAACTCTTCCTGTTTAACAAATTGAAATACTTTGAATACTAACTAGCCATATGTAAAGCTCATCAATATTAATGGCACTTTCTGAAATGTATCATTTATTCTTCATGGACAGAAATAAGTCTGGGTTTGCTGAGGCACAGAAATGATTAGGGAGGAATTCACAGAGGCTTCTAAATCTCTTGGAATGCGAAGTTCCATTTTAAAACTGAATTTTCTGAAAATCTCAGACACTTTTCCACAGTGTGGATGGCCAAACACCTTCCAAAAGTGGTCTTCATTCCTGAGTTTGCAGTACGACACAACGCGAAAGGAATGCCCAGGAAAACAGAGAAGGGAAACTCAGACTCTCAAATGAGATTGTAAAAAATGTTCATTATTCTGAAATAAGAGCAGGTTAATGTTGAAACCCTGTGCAGAACTGTGCACAGAGTTATCTGTAGGACTCACAGTCCTAAACTTCCTTACAAGGAGAGGTTAAACCATGTAAAAAGTTGGATTTCAATACCATGGTGCTCCTTGACATGCAGTTTACATAACTACAAAGTCCTAGTTTGCAACAGGAAAGCCCCAGACGAGGAGAACACAAGGAATGGGAAAAGAGGCTGCAGGTATGGGACAACAGGACCCCACTGAAATAATCACAAATCTGAGATTGTGCCAAAATTCCCCCACCCCAGCTGCTGCTTCTCAAGCACAACCAAAGGGGAGAAGTTTATCAGAACACATTTGAAAAAAACACAGTAAATTTGGTTTATTCCTTTCTTTTTTGTAACCCCTTGCCCAGCATTTGAAAAATGACATAGAAAATGAGGAGCCCACAACCTTCACATCAGGTTTTGCCTGATGAAAAGAGCAGGTTTTTATCCTCATTAACAACCCCCAACTTCTTTGCATGTCTGCAGGTGAAGTCCTTGGGCACGGATGCAAGACATCCTGTTCACGGCAAAGGCACAACATCAAATTATTTATTCAACTCTTCACAAAATAAAATAAAAATTATCCAGCATTGTGTGAATTCCTTGAGCGACAACTTCAGGTCACCCTGCAATGTCATTAACTGACTTTTACAAGATTTATTAACCCAGTTTCATCATTAAGTAATTGCCAGCGGAAAGTTTGCTGTCATGGGGGTTTATACTTTTAATATCTCTCTCATCTCAGCTGTTTATTGGATCCAATTTATGAAGGGTGAGAGAAACACGAGTCATTAAATCACCTGGAGGTGCTTCCTGTTTATGAGGCAATAACCATTTTCCTGGGCTAATAAATCCCAGGCCCACAGCTGAACATTTATTAGCCCAAGCTACGATTATTGTTGAGTTAATTGGAAGCACCCTGAAGTTGTTATTATTATGAAACTTCCCATTATTAAAGATTGGGGAGAAATCATCTGTTTTAAAGTGGGGGGCGGGTAATGAGAAACTCAGGGGTTTGGGCAGCACCACTTGAGCAGTTCCAGCACCAAAGGAAAGTGTGGGAATGTGACTCATTCCAAGACCAATATTTGGTCGTATTTGACATGGAATGGCTCCCAGGTTGTTTTTTTTCTGAGCAGACAAAAACACTCATGAGCCAACTCTTCTTCTTTCTTCCTCCTTTGAACACCACCAAGCCCATCAGATATTGAGAGGGGACCTTTTGTGGTGAAATGGAGGGACAAGAATGGATGAATAGCCTATTTGACCCATCTAACACAGAATCCCAGGATGGCTGGGATTGGAATGAACCGCTGGAGATCAGCCCCATAAGGCTATGCACATAAACAGATTATCTTGATCTGACTTACTATACCTATTCATAATGAGTAGGATGATGGGCTCTGACCCAAGTGCATTTGTGGAGAGGTTTTGGGGAGAAATCACTGAAATTCCTGCAGGCCAACTGGTGGGGCTGCAGCTGGGGGAGCTCCCTCAGCTCTCACAGCTCCTCTGGATCTCCCCAAACCAGGCGCATGAGGGCTGGGCACTGGAGAACACAAGAATTAAAGGTGCATTTGGAAAAATAAATCCCACAACAGCAACAGGATCTGGTTTGTAATGACCAAACACAGCTAACTCCTTGTCAGGGAAGCAGGAAGCTCCATCCATGTCTTCAATGCATTTTTTTCTCCTCAAAATGTGAGGAAGCACCTTAACCTTGAAAATACCACTTAGCTCACACACACACACACACACACACACAGAGAGACACAAAAGTAGTTTATTCAGAAAGTGGTAATTAATTTTCTACAGAGGCTGAAATCACTTTGCCTAAAGCAAAATCATTCTGACATTATTAAATGTCACAGTGCAGTTAAAGCACAATTATAAACTAATTCACAGAATAAATCTCATTAGTTTCCTGAGGCCTTCTGAATAAACTGAAAGGAAAACGTTGCCACAGTTGACTTTCATCTTTGCTTTCCTGAGCAGATACACAATCAAAAAGCATAACATTTTAATAATTACAGATTATTAAAAACCGATAGTTTGGGCAAACAGGCAGGTAAAGCTGCTGCACGCAGAGCAATGGCAAAGTGCTCCACCTTGAATTAATAAAATAGAGCTTCAGTTTAAAATCCCAGTCACAGGGGCAAATTTGCACTTGAACTGCAAATTCCCTTCGTAAACTGGTGCCAGCTCTGTTCCAGAGGCTGCAAAGCTGAATCAGTTCCCTGCTGGAATCCACGCAAACAAACTCCATTTCTCATCTATAGTTCACAAACTGAAGCAAGCAGCAATTGGAAATAAAGGAATAGAAGCAGTTTCAGAGGGTACACCTACAAATAAGAAATTTTGAAAGGAATTCTCTCTGTGAGGGTGGGGAGGGGCTGGGATGGAATTCCCAGAGCAGCTGTGGCTGCCCCTGGATCCCTGGAAGTGCCCAAGGCCAGGTTGGATGGGGCTTGAAGCAACCTTCAAGTATAGTGGGAGGTGTCCCTGTCCATGGCAGGGGGTGAAATGAGATGCTCTTTAAGGTCCTTTCCAAGCCAAACCATTCTGGAATTCTACAATTTCAAGAAATCCTAGTGCTGTTTTTTGTTTGTTTGGAGGTTTTTCTGGGGTGTGTCTGTTTTGTCTTTGACTTGTAGTAAAATCTGTAAGAAAATAGTGAAGCTCTTTTATTTTTAGCTGTCTACAGCTCCCTTCAAATTTCCTCACATTTCTCTAACACACCCCATAGATATGTAGCAAAGAATGCAGGGACCGGATGGTTTGAGTTTGTGAGGAGACAAAATCCCAGAGTTGTTCCTATTTCCTTGCTGGAATACAAAATCCCAGTTATTCCTCTTTCCTTGCTCATTCTCTCTGCAGTTTTCACCTCCATGCAAAGGCATTGAGGTCAGGATTTTCCACGGGGAGATGTGCTGGGCTGAATGCAGGTTGTTATTTCCTTAGGAGATAAATTCAATTCTGCTGGAAAATCAGGGTGACCAGAAGTGGCCACTGAAGGCGAGAAGTTGCCCTGCTGAGGTGGTGACGAGGGATTTATTCTCCTCAAGTCTTCCAGACTGATCCTCAAAGAACTTTTATGAGTCATCATGACAAAAACACATTTACCGGAAAACTCACGAGTTGTAAGGACACACAAGCTCCCTGCTGGATTCAATTTCAAAGGACTCCTCCTCCTCAGCTCAGATCCAGAGGTGTTGCTGCATCTCTTTGTTTAAATAGGGATGAACCTTCTGGGCCTGGGAATTTGGCTTTGATTCAATTACTGCTCCAGGCTAAGCTGCTTATCCCCAGCTCAGCTCGAGTGAGATCCAGCTGGCCACAAAGTCCAGGTGACAATGGAAGCTTAGAGCACAAAATGTGGATCCAAAATTTGGCTCAATCCACTAAAAAGACAAAGAACAATGGGAAATAGAGATGGGGACAATTCTTGTGGGATGGGACACTGGGAAGCACGGGTTGGATATGGCTCTGAGCAACCTGGTCCAGTGGAAAATGTCACTGCCCATGGTGGGGGTTTGGAACTGGATGATCATGAAGGTCCCTTTTAAAACCATTCCACGAGTGGGATTCAGAAGGTGGGATTTGAGTTCCTGGTTGGTCACAGAGAAATGATTCAAACTCTGTTCTGCAATTCCACAGCTGCTGAACAGCTCAGGACTCAACTCAGAGCTATTCCTTGAGGTTTTATTTAAAATATATTCCTGTAGAACTTCCCCTGCTACCTGTGCACTACAGGAGTATCTATGGGATCTGCCTGAGGAAGTAGAGAAAAAAAAACCTGAATCCCTTCTGATTTCACCCTGTAGAAAGGTACAAACACAAACCTGCCAGATCCTCATGAAAGGAAAGAGATAGGTTTGTCTTTATAAACAAACTGAGTGTCTGCTGAAAGGTAAAGATAGATACTGAGAGCCGAAAGAAGCAATGGGAAGAACCATAAATTCCATAAGAAAAGAAAAAAAGGGGGGTATACATTAGAAGGGGGTCTGTGTTAGGTGATTCGGGAAGTCTGTACCTCTCAAGTACCTCAGCCAGTGGGGAAAGAGAGAGGGAAATGCAGCCGGGAAATCAGGATAAAAAGGAGGCTGCATCTTCCAACAACTTGGGAGACCCCATGGAAAATGCCCATGGCCTCTCCCTTCATTCGAATAAAGGAACAGGACTCCTCTGTCTCCTTTTTGGACATCAACCTCTGGTGTTTGTGGATTAATTTTCCTGACACTCACCATAACCCCAGACCAAAGACTGGCCTTCACTGCAACAGTGACAATTTCCAGCAGCAGAGAACCCTCCTGAACCCATAACTGCAGCTGCAGAGAAGTTTAAATTTCTAATTAGGGGGTGATCATAAACAACTGTCACCTGAAAGCATAAGCCAAACAAATAAAAAGGTGGTAGAAGAGGTCAGTAAATAAAGAATATACAAAAGACTTATATAGCACAGTAAAGGGAATATATTTAATACCATACTATGAAATGGAATAGTAACATTTATTTTTTTGCACCATCTTTATGGTGTTATTTATCTCAAATAGAATTCCTATTCCAGGTTGGGTTTGTGGGTTTTTTTCCCCTCACATTGGTCAAACTGAAAACAATCATGTAATGGAAAATAACTGCAACATTTGCTTAAATCACAGCGGAGAGAAGAGGGAGAAGAAATAGAAACCAATCTCATTTACACTGAAGCTACATCCCGCTTGCCAGATTTTTATTCCTTGAGTATCCTAACACGTGGATAATTCTTTGAATAGAAAACTGAATCTAAAGATCTAAAAACTTGGTGGGGTTCTTTTTGTCTGAAAAAACACTACTCATCTGTTGGAGCAAATAAAAAACAACACAATTTAGTGAGGACTTGACTTCTATTTTTCTTTTTGCAGAGGAAGAAGATGAAGAGTTGCTAGAAACAACCAGAACTAAAAAGTCCAAGAACTCTGGCAAGACAAACTTCCAAAATCCAAAATAAACCTTTTAGAAAAGAAATCTTTGCAGCTTTAGACACACACGAGTCAGGTCTTGGTTATCCCTGGGTTTTTGAGGACCTCAGTGAACAGCAGCAGGCAACTTTTCCTGTTACATTCCCACTGAATGCTGCACTCACTGAAATTGGGAATCTGGAATTCAGTCGCAGCAGATGATGAGAGAGGCAATTCCTGCACAGACAGAGCTGCTGCCTTAAGCAAGGCTGTCTGAATTAATGCCTAATGCCAGATGAGGTAGATTTAATCTCAGAGTGCTTGTCTAGAACCCCCAATTTTAGTGATTTGAGAAAGTGGGGATAATTCAGCCCATCCAGCAATTGTTTCCTAGATGAAGCTGCAGCTCCAGTTTAACTCAATGGGGATCTTGCAATTCTCTTGAAGTGGGTGGAGAGATCTTATGAATCAAACCCTAATTGTTTTAATGACTCTAAAAAACCAGGAAAAAATGTACTTGTCGAAAGAGAGGGAGGCAAGTGCAGGCTCTGAAGCTGCTAAGACAAGAGGGAAAGTGCATTTGTTTGGATTCGATTCCTGCTGAGGTAATTATCTCTGGAAAGTCTCTGGGAAGGAGTCCCTGAGAGCTCTAACTCTTCCTTCAGCCGTGTCACCCCTTGAGAAGGGAGCTGGGGGTTATTAAAGAGCCACCAGAAGACTTTTACAATCAGATTATAACAAAGCAGCCTGGTTTGGTGCTTGTAAAATGAATTTCCCTGCTGTCTCTGGAAAAATCTATTGGTTCCATAGAAGACTTTTCTACACCAATGAACCCTCTGCCAGCAAGAGGCCTGGTAAAGATGCCCAGGTCTCATCCTAATCCTTTGTAATCCCTTTAGAAATCCTGTTTACAAGGCTGCCCCACTCCTGTGTTCTGCAGGGCTATTCCCAACCCTCCTGGAAGGAAGAATCCAAGGGTTTGCCTTGTTTTCTATCCAGCTGAGCAAAAAGCACCAATCCCCAGCCCCCAGCAGCTGGGCCAGGGACTGTTTCCCCAAACCTGAACAATTTGATACCTTTACAGCCAAAATCAGACACGGCTTGGATGGGCCATTGCAGCTGAATGAGGAGATGGGAATGAGGGGAGGAGTTTCTGGACTGAGAAGCTGTGCTAACCCTCCTGGAATTTCAGATCTGGGATTGAGTCAGTAACTTCAAGGTCTCAGGGTTTTCTGTGCTCCTTCCCCCCAAAAATCAACTTTCAGAGAATGGGACGCAATCTTGGAGAGTTTTCTTGTGTTTTAAGGACCTACAACCCAGCTCTCCATTAAAGGGCCAGGAAAACCAGTACAGCTCCAGTACAACTCCGTCTTTTCTCCTACCAGCCCCCCCTGCCACTTATCCCACACAAAAGCTGCCTCCGGGAGTTACCTGTGCACAAAGTTTGTACTTTTTAAACAAAAATGCATTAATGAAATTAAAATACTGTTGGTACAAAGGTCATTCCTGCTGGTTTGGTTGTTCTTGTATGGAAGTGAAAGACTTACACCAGGATAAACAATTACTCAGGGTGTGAAAGACCTCTAAGGTCATCACATGCAACAGTTAACCCAGCAAGATGTTCAGGTTGGCCTGATTTGTCCTATTTTCTCACTCACATAAATGCGTCTTCATGAGAGATAAAACTAAGGCAGAAACAATAAAACTTTCTTTCAGTCTGAAAACACAAAATAAACAAGGAAAATAATCCAGGATTTCTCTGGAAAATAACAAAGGGTTCTCAGTGTTATCGGGAAAATAAAAACTTGCCTTGAGCTGCAAAGTTACAAGAAATTTGGTTAAACTGTAGTCCAAGCTTTAGAAAAGTTTGAATTTTTTTGTTTGTTTGTTTGGGGGTTTTTTGTTTGGTGGTTTTTTGTTTGTTTTTGTTTCCCCTATGATTTCAAATCTGATGGGGAAGCAGCTTGTTTCTGATCCAGGAGGAGAAGGGGGCAAAATGAGCTTATCCCAAGCCACAGAGGCCAATGGCAAGGACAAGAGTAATTAGTTTATCCTCAAAGTCCACACAGGCTCCTGCCCTGGGAGAAATCAGCCTGGGACCTGCCAGGACATGGATCAGGGATCAGCCCAGCTCCATGGCCGGAGCCCTCCAGCCCCAGCTCTGCAGCCAGGCTGGAACTTCAACTCTGAATCAGCTGCACCTCCACAATCAAGCACCGTTTTCCCTTGGAAAAATCATTCCAGCCTCCAGCTGAAATGGAGTCAGTCCTCCCATAAATAATTTGGTTCCTCAGCAGAGGTTAATTGCATTCCCTGGGCTTTCTTTTTTCTTCCTATTCCCCAAGTTTGTTATCAGTGGAAGGAGCCAAGGTCGGGGATGTTCTGAGTGAGAGACAACCAGAGCAGATAACTCAGGAGTCAGTGGTGCTTAGAGATTAATAATTAGGGTCTGATCTTTGGCATATTGGACACTTCAAACAGCAGCAGTGCCCAGAGTTGCACATCTTTAAATGAAGGAATTAACTTCCCAAACCCTTACAAAACAAGTTATAGCTCTTGGCTGTGCCCTGGGAAGCTCTCTAAGGACTGAATTATACAGTTTTAAAGTAGAACTTAGTTATAATAATAATAAAAAATAATAATATAAAAACAAACAACAAATACAAATCTGCTCCATGTATTGAGCACATTTTATGCCAAAACTTTTACAAAAAGTGCCATACAAGGGGTTCTTCTTAGAGAGGGGTTTTACTGGATGTTCTTGCGTTTCAAAAATTACTTGAACTCTGAAACGTGCAGAAGGGCATATTGGAAAAATACAGGAACAGACCCAGATTCCCAAATATCCCATGCATATCTTTCCATGGGATCCTGACTGGAAAGACACTTCTAGGCCTAATAAGAATAAAGAACTTAAATGTCTTTGCTGTTCAAGAACTTGGTTTAAGCCGGATAAATTTGCATGTGTTAGGAATCCAATTGATCCTGAAAATCCCAACATCCCTGAATGTTTGGGCACCTCTAAATCTGAGTCTTAATTCCAGTTCCACATGGATACATCTGAGATTTTCCCTTCTCCAAGCCTAAAAGTGTTTCCTGGCTGTATCTTGGGACATTTAATTATAGAGCAACAGGAATGGATGTGGCAGTTCCACAACATCAAGGTCATGTTATCAATGGAATCATAAATAGATGTAAATACTGTAGCTATGCAGAAATAAATATACAAGTATATGTATGTGTGTGTATGTATATATATGCATGTATATGCAATTTATATATAAATCCATAGACATAGATGTATAAATAAAGGACATTTTAGTATGCAGGGAAGCTGGGGCTAATAAAACAGAAATTAAATGCTTGGATCTGTAAATATCCCATCAGCAATGGTAAATAAAGTCATTCTTCCCAAATAGCCGCACAGGAGCACCCCAGAGAGCAGCTCCAGCTGTGTAACACAGGATTCCTGGTTTACTGGAACAAGGGGATTTATGGCCGAGCCTTTGGGATTTTGCAAATAAGAAATGTACCTTTTATTTTCCTTCCATCCATTCATAAGAACACGTGACAACACAGCAGTGTCACCCACTGAGTTACCAAGAGCATTTTTTATTTGCTTTCTTAGTATGATTTAAAAGTGAAAGAAGTGTGTGCACACACAACTACAAAATGTGCCTTTGGACACCCTTACACCCAAATATATTTTCAAAGCACCTGGGTTCAGATCTGTTCCACGCAGAGCTCCACACAGGCAGCATCTCCCCGCTTCTGTCAGAATTTCTGAGCTTCAGTGGTGCACTGAGACCAGGACGGAGACAGGATTTTACCCTGAGGTGGGAGCTGGTTCTACAGGAATGCATCACCCACACTGTGTGTAACAGCTCTTCACCAAGAAGGGCAACATTTTTATACTGCATGTTTAGGAAAACAAAACAAAACACAAACCACAAAAAAAAAAAAACAAAAATCAAAACCAACCAAACAAAACCCAACCAAAACCAAAACCAAACAAAAACAAACCCCAAAAGAATAAAAAAACCCCAAACAAACAAAAAATACCCACCCACCCAAAAAAACCAACCAAACAAAAAAAACCCAAACAAAGAGAAACTATGAAAAAAGAAAGAAAAACTTCAAAAAGTTTCCCTTTCAATCTTTGGCCAAACTGCAGCACAGATAAAATCCTGATGCCAAGGATTTTCCAGGCACAAATGAAACCATAATGCAAAGCAAAGATGGGAACAGGCTTTGGAATCCAGTCCTGTTTTGGGAGCAGCGCTGTCCCCTGGCCCTGAAATGCCACCTGTGGCATCAGGGCAGCAGATGACCTGTCCATCCATCCAAAGGCATGTTTAGCCCTGCTTTTTAGGCCATCAGGTCCATTCCCATCTTTTTCCTGCCCCTCCAGTGTCCTTTTGCAGCAGCTCTGGATGTTCAAGATGTGCTGAGTATGACACTGCACAGTCACTTTGGGCTGTCCCCAAACAGGGCAGGTTCTGCTGCTGGCAGGAGAGGGAGAAACAAGCCTGAAGGGTCTTGGAAATCCTGAGTTCCTGCAATTCCTTCCCTGCTCCGCTCAATACTGGGAAGATCAAGCCCACGGCAAAACACTCCCCTCAGACTGTATGGGTTAGGCTGGAAATGAGGAGAGATTTTCCATGTTGCCTCTTATCTGTACATCTGCAAGGTCTGTCTCTCATCAAGTTGAGGTTAACAACACAGAATCGGGTTTCTGGCACTTCCTAGGACTCAGCTTTGGCATTGGTATCAATTCCCATCAACAAAAGCACATCCCACAATTTGCAATACATGGACAAGTTGTTATAGCAGGAATGATGAACAGGGGAAGCCTTGATTTGGCAGGGTCACCTGTGCTAGTTTGAAAACAAACCAGTGGGAGATCACAAGTCAGAATTCTAATTTAATAGGAAAATTAAAATAAATGCAATAGTACAAGAACACTGACAGAATCAGGATACAGCCTGGCACCCTGCTAGTCGGGGTGGTGGTAGCAGTCCAGGTGAAGTGGTCCTGTTGAAGCAGTGATCCTGTGGAAGCTCTTGTCCTCTGGCAATCCAGTGGGTTGGGCTGCTTGTGCTGTTCCACACCCAAGATTATATCCAGGTGGGAATGCTTGGCTCCTCCCCCCTGGGCGGAGCATCTCACAATGGGCTGCTGTAATTGTATGAGTCATGCGGGGAGGTTAGGTGGCTGTAAGTGTGTGAGTCATGCGGGGAGGTTAGGTGGCTGTAAGTGTATGAGTCATGCGGGGAGGTTAGGTGGCTGTAAGTGTGTGAGTCATGCGGGGAGGTTAGGTGGCTGTAAGTGTATGAGTCATGCGGGGAGGTTAGGTGGCTGTAAGTGTGTGAGTCATGCGGGGAGGTTAGGTGGCTGTAATTGTATGAGTCATGCGGGGAGGTTAGGTGGCCCATGAACAGAAGATATATACTCCGGAGGGAGTTATCAGGGATGTGTCATGGTAGGGGATAACGAGCACAGCCCCACCTGTTTTAACGGCTTGTGAAGATGATAATAGAATACATACTTCTGGTTACATCTTACATTGCAACATAGGACATTACCTCCCTCCCTTGTGTGATGCAGATCGGTCCAGGGAAGAGGGGTCTTTGGGCTGGCTGTTCGAAACTTTGCAGAAACCCAGGTATTATTTTTAAAAATCAGAACGTAAGATATTTCTACAGAGTTCTTTTTCCATGTGAGCAATTTAGTTATGCAAGAGGCACCTGCAGCAGCCACTGGAGCTTTGCTGAGCAACACCAAGCCCCAGAAATCATCAGCCCTGGGTACAGTCTGAGCACACACATCTATACCTATTCCATTTTTCAAGGATGCTTTGATTAAAAAACACCAGGCTGGCCCACAGGCTTCCTCAGCATCTTGAAATGCAGGTCTGCTGCTCCTTGCTGCACACAAATGTTATTCTTAAACCTGTTTCTCACCAAAGAGCTGCCTGGGGCTTGTCCCAGGCAAGCAGCAGGCCCTGTCTGTTTTACCTGTTGTTGGCAGAAATGGGTCCCCGGGTTCCACACTGACACAATCCCTGCTTGATTGGTGCCTCTGAGATCAGTCCTTGAGCTGTTGAGCATGTCCTTGACTCCCTGAATTTGTTGGGAAGCCAGCAGCTGCAGAAAGTCAAATATGTTTGTGTTTCTCAGGAGGAAAGGTGCTGCCAGTACCAAGGGCTGGGAACACGTTGGCTCAACAGGGTGAGTGAATCCAGCATTTCTACATCCTGTTAAATCTGTTTTCATGGAAAACCAAGGACCTGTTGGCTTCAGCACAGCCAATTCAGCACTTCACAAGTGAGGGAATCAAAAAGCCCAAACAGAAAATGTTCTGAGCTTTCAAAACGTGCTCTTTTGTTCTCCCAGACAGCCTCAGTGGCAGCCAAGGTTGTGCATCCCAGCCCGGGCAGCTGTGCATCCCAGCCTGGAGCAGATTGCATGTTTTCGAGCTGCTGCTTTCCATCTGATTGAATATTCAGATTTGTTGGCACACAGCAGCAGCTGAAAACAAGGGCCCTTCCAGAAACTCAACATTTCAAGTCATCAGAGGGCTGTTCATGTGCAGCAAAACAGAAAGAAGCATATGGGGGTGGCAGAGCAGAGCTCGGCGAGTCCTTTCCCTCTCTTCACAGTCCTGAAGCACAACTAGAAAAGGTGTTGAGAGATGGGATTTGAAAAAGGGAAACACGTGGGAAACCAAGGGTTTCTCTGGTTCTGTGTGCTGGGAAGGGAGCACATGTCCCATAAAGCCCAGGCAAGGGCTGCTCTGAACTTTGTGCAGCTGAGCTGCTCCGAGCAAGGGTGAAACTCCTCATGCTCAAATTCCCCCAATTCCAAAGGCATGACATCAGCTGCAAGTTGGAATTTGGATTTAAAGGTTATCCCAAATGCGGCCATATGTAAGTCAGAACTCACCATGAACACAGAGGATGGGATCACTTTGATTCAGGGTGACATTTCTCACCACACTCCAGTAATTAGATTAAGTTTCGGGATACAGCTGTCTCGTGCAATTGGAAATTCTCCCTAAGCTGTCATTTACAGGAGGCACTCTTCCATATTTCCCATGTGGTCCTTCATGCCTGTAAGTTGAATAAATAATGCTCCTGAAGTTACTTTCAGCCGCAGAGTGGTTCGGGAATTATCGCTCTGGTCATGCAAAGCCTCTCGTGGTTCTAACGAGCTGTCAAGATTCTGGAGCCGGCAGTGAAAGGAAGGTCATTAGTGGGGGCAAGGAGACACAAAGCTGAGGAACAGATTTTCATGCTGGCAGAAAGAGCAGAAAAATGAGAAGAATGAGACATCCTCTCTCCTGTTTTTTTCCCATGCTATAAAATGCTGCTTTGATTGGTTTTGTCAAAACGCCAAGGGAAGATCTAAAGGTGCTTTTGGCCCCAAAAGTGATGATTTTACAACACTAAAACATTATCTCTGTGTTCATGAGGAGAAAGAGGAGTGTCCTGGATGGGAGATGCTCTGTTTGTAAAGTGGGAAGGACACTGGAAAGAGGCAGGAACACCCAGAAGTGTTCTGGGGTTTACTCAGACTTTACCAAATGTTCAGGCAAAGATTTTGCCAGGCAAGCCAAGCCTGGGTGGTTTCACCCAGGTGCCACAGTCAGGGACGGCACAGAGACCTGAAACCTGAGGGACCCAAATATCTCATTCCCCCTGCGCAGAAACCAGGCTGTCCACATGCTGATGTAGCAAAGTATCCCTTGATTCATTTCCATCCTCATTAATTTGTCTTCGTCCTTTTGGAATAAATAAAAAGTTTCTGCTGCCAGCAAACTCTGATGTTGGATTTTGAACTGAATATCTCACCTTATGCCCGGCAGAGCTTCCCCAACAGCTCTTATAGACTTAAAAATACTTATTATTTCTGATCACTCATTGGTCTGCGATGTCATGAGGATACTTTCCTCTGGATTTCATGCAGTTCATGAAACCTGAGGATCAAAAACCAGCACAGAAACAGGAATGGATGCTGATAAAACTATCAAATAAGAGAGATCAAAAAAGGGAAGTGATCCAACCTATCTAAACAAAATCAGAGATGTTTGAAGTATAATTTCAACCTTGAAAGAAATGATCAAAAAATAAAAACTAAAAACATCACCAAAAAAACCCCACTACATTATTACTGATTTTAGGGTGGAGGATTGCAGGGAAATGTTTAAACAACTCAGATGCACAGACACAGCGAGAGCTACAGAGCCTAATCTGCTGTTCAGTGATCCTGTGGTACAAAAGGGATTCTGTGCAGTTTATGTTTTTGCTTTCTAGGGTAATAAATGGCAATGGAGAGCTGGAAGATAATTAGCCAGAGTGCTTTTGTCCCAGCTGATTGACATCCTGATTTTCCTTTGCACAGCACCAGGCCGAAGTGCTGATTTTCCAGGACACTTCCGAGCCCATGAACCACGACAGAAAAGGAGGGTGGGAATGGGAAAGAATAAACCCCCAAATGTATTCCCAAATGTCCCAAACCCAGCAGCACAGAAGGGCCCTAAACTGAGAGGTTCAGCATCATCAGTCTGAGTTTCGTTTTTGTCCATTAAATACCCGGTGAACTCGCTGCAAAGCTGAATGAGTATCACCAAAATACAAATTTCACATTGAAAATTAATAAAAGTTTCACTGCCAGGTGGAGTTCCTAGCTCTGCGTAAGGAGCCCACATTCTCAAATGCTTATGAGTGATTAATTTTCACACTTCAGCAGATTACAGAAGGTTTTTTTCATAACATTTTTCACAGCCTCAAACCTTGTGAAGTTATTTATAGCCATGGAAAGGTTACACATGGTTTTTATGCTGATATATTGCACTGCGATGGCTTTTCACTGATCTGTGGAACTGTGCAAAGCTTAGGACTCCCCAACTTTTCTTTCCATCAATTATTTAAACAGTGTTTTCTGTTGTTTGGTTGTTTTGGTTTTTTTTTAACATACGCTAACTGCTTTTATGCCATTTTCTTCAGCAGGAAGGCAGCAGGAAATTCTTAGCAGGGCTGAAATGGCATCAGTTGTGATGGTTTGTGTTTATGGCAGCTTTGCAAAAAGGAGATATTCCAGAATCATGGAATGGTTTGGGATGGAAGGGACCTTAAAGCTCATCCCATTCCATGGGCAGGGACGCGTCCACCAGCCCAGGCTGCTCAGAGCAATATTAGATAACAAATAATCTCTGTATTCTATAAATATTTTTATGAACAAAATGATCCAGCAACTCATTAAAGACAATTTAAACTTTACAGCACTTAAGTCTAATTGTCTTGTACACGGCAAATATTCCAAGTATGTAAAAATCAATATATTCATGTTTAAGATTTAAATTTAAACATTTGTGGTTTTTTCAACACCTTGCCACTGGCATCAAATCATGCAGCACAGAAGAATCTGAAGAATTCGCACAAAGGGTAGCAATTAAATTTCCACCATTTCCATCATCCCAAAAAAACATTTCCCTGCTTTCCAAAACACCCCCTCACATTTACCTGAGCAGAGAAGCTCCAGTAGAATGTCAGGCAGTAAAACAGTTGCGTAATATTATCCTAGTATCAGCAGATATTTGATACAATTATTTATAATATAAATTACTCCTACAGGGAGTGTGAACCTTTCATTTCAAACATCCCAATGTACAAACACAGCAGATCCCAATCATGAAGTGCCAACGTAGGAGGGTATTTAACTGCAATTAGCAGCAGCCATAGTCAGTTTTTTCCCCTAATTTCTGTTTATTTTCAAGATATTAGAGCTTAATTTATGTCTAATATGTGAAATCTATTTTTGAGTGAGGTTTAAAGAGCAAGGAAATCCCAAAGTAAATCATCCGGATAGCTCACAATGTCTGGAAGAAAATTACATGGCAGTAATATTCTTCCCAATTTCCAGGGAAGGAATTCTGTTCTCCAGCAATGGCATATCAGTTTTATTAGAGATAATTGTGTTTATTTGTTCTAAATACTTAGAAACTTGGTGAAAGTGAGGGTGAAAAAAAAGTCAGGAAAAAGCCCTTTTTCCCAGTTTTCTAAGGGATGATTCAGAGGATAATATTGCTTGATTAGATAGAAAATTATGTCCAAAATAAAACAAATCACCACATAAAAAGTAAATTTTATACTCAGATTTTTTGTACTTCAAATACTGAAACGTGAAGTTTGTAAAAATTAAATTCTCCAAATTTTGGAGCACATCTTACATACGCCTGCTATCAACTGCTTCAAAAGCATTTATCAGGATACAAGAAACCAAAATCAATTTGCCCATCAAATTTGGAGTCCAGACCTTTCTATCAGCAGCTCAAACTCCAGGTGGGTGGGTTTTTAGGGAACCTGCACTGAAATTAAGGAGCTCAGCAAGGCTTCCTGCCCCAAATGGGTCATTCCTTCCCAAACCAGGGCCCAGGTCTCTTTCCCCCTCACTAATTTTTCCCTCTAAGTTTTATTAATTTTAATTATTTATTGTTTTACATTTATATAGACATTTTTATACAGGTTCTATGATACCTTAGCAGGTATAAAACCATCTCCCACTCACTTTTATCCAGGTCAGGATGTGCCTTAATCCAAAGTTTTCTGGAGCAGAAATGCTGCACTGGGGCACTGCTGCTCAGGACACTGAAATCACTTTTTATGGAGGTGCACAGCATTTGTAGAGGTGCAAGAAGTCTGGTCAACAGGTTTTATTTCCCTTCCACACACCCTTTTTTTCCAGGTGTTTATTTATTCCACGCACACAGAGCCCATTGCAGCACACAGCTCTTGGCAGATTCATACTGCAAAAGCACAATTCTATCAAGCTGGTTGCAATTCAAAGGAGAAAATATTTATTAAATATCTGGTTTTAGCAGAGAAATGGCCTGTTCATTTTGGGCTGTGTGTCAGAACAGAGAGATGGGATACACGTGGTCCCAGCCTCTCCCACATAAGCCTGGGCAGCTCTGGAGGTGACAGAATTGCACTGGTTTAAGATGAGGATGACTTGTTCACAGGTTTGGGCTTGGTTTTCCCTACATGGGATGGACTTTGAGAATTCTTCATTCTGCAGCAAGGATAAAACTGAAAAAAACCCCAAATCTCTGCGAATTTGCAAGATATCAACAAAGTCCACCCCACATGTCTCAGTTTACGGGCGAGGTTTTTAAATCCCAGTCCCTTTTTGAGCTGCCCAGAGGGCACAGAGATTGATTGCCCAGAGGAGCTGTGGCTGCCCCTGGATCCCTGGCAGTGCCCAAGGCCGGGCTGGAGCAGCCTGGGACAATGGGAGGTGTCCCTGCCATGGCAGAGGAGGCACTGGATGGGTTTTAAGGTACTTCCCACCCAAACCATTCCATGATTTTACGATTTCTTTCCTAACGCTGCACTTCTGGATGGTGGTTGGAAGGTGGTGGGTGATCAATCACCAATTCCTTCTGAAGCAACACACTTTAGACAGAAGTTCTGAGCAGCATGAGTTCAGGAATTCATGAGTGGTTCTAGCACACATTTTCAAACCACAGTATCTGCACTGACCTTAAAATCCCAGGTCTGCGACACCAGTCCTGCCCAGACACTTGGTTTGCTGCTGCGGCTGAGGATAACCGTGGGTTTACGGGATGAAAACCCAAAACTATGAGATAAATCTCACCTCTAATTAAAACAGATCTAAAATACATCTAAAACCTTCAAAGACAGCAATGCCTGAGACTGTCACTGCCTTGAATTTGGCTCACATTCCCCAAATCTTTGAGTTATTTCAGAGCTGGTACTTAATGGGAATTATTTCTCCCTCCAGAGCAACGTGGTCGTGACTCTCCAAGCTTCTGATTTGCATTTAGACTGCAAGGAAAAGAATTTCCTTTGCAGCAGCCATCTCCCAGCCCTTCACCATGTGAATATTTCCACCCTAATTAATGTCAGTTAACGTAAAATATTATTCCGTGTTCCGCAGAGTGGCTGTAAATTATTTACTTGTAAAACATGTTGACTTTTCATGAGTTGTTTGTACAGTAAGAACTGCACCATCTAAACTGGAGGAGGAGAGAGGAATCAATCATTTGTAATAATACCCAATAGGAGGTTTACCACATGTTATATCAATTTTTATGGCCGACACAAATAGCTGCAGCCATTACTTTAGATTTTTATTTTCTGAAGGGAATTAGAAATTCACTGTTACCTTCTGCTTCTCTCATGGTGCCCTGGAAATCACACAATTTAAAGGTGTTTGGAGTCTTTTCTACCCACTAATTAAGGCAGTGCATTAATAAAACACCAGTTTAGAATATTCATTAAGCACACCGTCTATACGAGGCAAAAAGCTGATTTGTGTGTAAGTTAATGAGCCCAGAATCAACCAACAACACAGCAAGTAAATGAAATGGGTTTAAAAAAAAAAAAAAATCACATTTAAACTTACTGCTCATTCACTCTCCTCCATATTCAGTGTTACTTTTTACATGCAGTGAGGTTTTCAATATTGATTATTTTCAGTGCATTAATTACTTCTTTTACTTGGTACTACTTCATTTTGGTATTGAAAGGCACCCTTGATTCAAAGACATACAAATGAAACCCAGAGGTTTCCTGGCTTGGTGTTTTCCCTTGGGTATTTCTGGTCCCCAGAATTTCCTGCACCTGCTGTAAAAGTGTGGGGTGAGCACAAACCCGTCCCAGAAATGCTGTGGTTTGAAGGATTTCCCACAGCAGCAGGGCCCTGTTGGGCTGTGTGAGAGCCGAGCTGAGGGCAGTGAAGGATCTGAGCCGCCCCTGTCACAAATATTGAGGCTGGCACTCACCATGGGCAGCACTGACCATCAGAATAACTAAAAGATCATCCAAAGCTCTGGTGCCAGGACGTGTCTGACAGGTCCCTTCTTTGGGCACATGGAGATTTTCTGGCATAAGGAGGAATTTCATCTCTGCTGAAGTCAGGGAGCAGGACAGAGGCATGGAATGGACAAGGAGTAAAGCAGAGAGGGATGAACCTCACCACACTGAGCCAAAAAATTCTGCCAATGCACTATTTGTGAGAGAAGAAAGAATAGAGGAATCAGAATAGGAAAAAGAATAGGAAAACCAGAATAGGAAACAGTAAAAATATGAAATTTGAATTGCAAAGCTGGATTCTCTTCTCCTCCCTGTTCAGGATTGCCAGAGGAATGAAAGGCTGCCCTTGTGACACGGCTGTCCTCTAAGAGCCACCAGCCGCAGCAGGAGGGCTCAGTTTAGCCACTCATCAGCCACCAGAGCTCCTGTTCCCACCCCTCGTGTCCTGTTCAAGCCCCAAAATGGGGCAGAGTGAAGCAACTCCATGAAATCTCTGGCACTTCTAGGGAGAAAGGGTCCTCTGGAGGCTGATCCCCCTGGGGATGTCACACCTGTGTGTACCAGGTGTGCTTTGATAAATGCAGTTCAGAACCCAAGGTAAAGGAACAACACGTTCCATGTAGTTCCATGTGTTTTCTATTCTGCAGTTAACGTGGGAACTTCCACAGCAGATTTTCACCTTAATTCCAAGCCTGAAGCAGAACTCAGGGGGCTCAGGGCATACAAAGCAAGGAACAACTTGTGTGTCTCATCCCAAATCCCACTTTCCATCCCATTATTCTGCTGTCCATCGGAGGCCCCATTCCTGCAAGTCCAAGAGCAGCAAAGAAACCTTTTCCCTCCCCTCTTTTGAAGCAAAGGAACAGGTAAGCAGGGAATTCTTCTGTGCACTGAGTTTATGACATTTCACATGCAGAGGAGCAGGTGTTTATCAGCCAGCTCATGAGCTCGGTGTCAAAATGTTTGTCACCAAACTTAAACACAAACCAGAGGCACAAAAGTGCAGCTGGAGATGAATCACAAATACTTTCTGTGCTCTGATCAATACGTCTGCTCTGGTGAAATATGAGAGCAACAAAGACTGATGTTGAAAGTGTAATTGAAGCACAAGAACACCAACAAAACCTTTCCGCTTGGAATATTTTAGAAGGCTCCTCAAATTCCCACTATAGGTAAACCTATTTTCTCCCTGACAATTGGCATAAATTTAAAAGATATTTTTATCTCCATCAATGCTTAAGGCATCATTTGATCCAAATTTCCCCGACATTTTCCCCTTTTCCAGCATGATTTTAGAGGCCTTATGTGACTGCAGTCTAACCAGCATGGAAGCAAGAGTGTGCCTGATAAATAATAGCTCTGTTCTCAAAAGTTAATGAACAATGTCCATATAAATACACAATCTCTCCAGAATGGCACTGGATTGTGATTTTCCCACTCTCACTCCCTGCATTCTTACACGAATTTACATAGGATGATAAATTATTTAGAAATCCATTTCAACTACAGAAAATCCAGTTTACCCATTACTTATAAAAAAAACCATTACAGCTACTTAAGTTTTCTATTACGGCCAATTTAATTTATTACAAAATAGTGAGTCCATAAGATTTTGATCTATCATAGGTACCGAGAGATAATGGAACACTGGAGGATATTATGACCATGAAACATGAAGAAGAAGGGAAAAAAGTCATTTCCATTTATAGTGGAAAGTAAACATTTGAGATAATAAACTGGCCAATGTAACCAGGCTGAGCATTGGAAATGGAACAGAAGAAGAAGAGGGATCCCATTTTTAAAGGCTTATTGGTTATTTATGTAGATGCTACAAGTACAAGTTATAAAAGGAAGAAAAACAATATTGCAATAAAAGCTGCTTATTGGAACTAAATCTGAATTCCCATCCTGACTGCTCCAAGATGAGGCTGTGGAAGTTCTGTCAAGTGTCTGGGCTAAAACTCCCCAGCCATAAAATGGGAAGAATATTTCTTTCTTTGCCCAACTTTCCCTTCTCTGGCCCATTTCTGTTGGCACAAAGGCGACTGATGTTGTCCACAAAGGCAAAATAATGGCCCCGGTCTTTGGAGAAGAGTTTTTCATCTTTGTTTGCACTTCTATGAATTGCTTTTTAATTTCTTCTAGAGATTAACACACGAGAGTTTACCTCAGTTTGCTGTCAGTCTCTTTAGAGCATTTTTTAAATGTCTCAAATAATTCCAGGAAATTTAGGGGTGTGGCATTTCTAAACTGGTGCCTGGTGACAGTGGCACCATGGAAAATTGTCCTCCCTTCCTGTGGGATGAGACTTAAGCATGGAAAAGGGGTCAGGTTGGGTGAGGGGTTAAAAACAGCACAAGCCACTTGCAGGTTTCCTTCTCCACTGATTTTCTGTGCAGAGTTTTTCAAGGCCTATATTTGATTTTGCTGCCCTGCTGTATAAGTTTTCTGGGCCTGTTGGTGATTTCCTCTTGAGCAGATCCTTGACTCTCCTCACAAAAAAAAAGATGAGTTCCTTTGTGTCACCCAACACCAGGCAGTTGATAAGTTAGAGAAATAATGTTATTTTAATGAAACCACCAAACCAGATTGAAGCCAACAGCTGTAACAATGAAAGGAAGCTGAAAACCATTATCCAATTTACCAGGCATCAGTGAGCAGCTACAACTCCGATCTGCACTCCTGCAGCTTGGCTGTAACTCCTGGTAAAGAATTCACTGCTTCATTGCTGATGATCCAAAATGGGGCAAATTGCTTTGCTTTTCTTTAAAAATCACATGCTGGAAAGGAAATGGGGCAAGAAGTCAAAAGCAGCATCTGAATGACTCTTGCAGTATCACTAAGGAACATCCTGTAAATCTGCTCCTCCTGATGGCTTTTCACTTAAACACAAAGCCGTGCTGATGGGGGGTATTGCTTCGTGTTCCTGATCAGCAGTGGGCTGAAATGAAATAAAACATTTATCTTGATCTTCAGATCTTTATCTTTAGGAGTTAATTCTGTTACTGTCTAGACTTTCAGGGGAATAAAATGTTGTTCTTAACTTCAGGCTTTGAATTAGTCCTCCTGGAGGAAAATGGGAGTAGTCACTCTCCTTAAATTAAGATGTTTGCTTGACTGGAATACTTGAATTAGTATTTTAATATTTAATAGTGTTACCTTTCAATTGTTACCTGCACACAGGAGCCTTTTCAGTTGGTGGCTGCGTTGCACCAGGAGCTGTACAAACACAAATAGGCCAAAAAGACAAACAAGAGAAGTTTCTGAAGGGTTTTTCCCCCATGTTCATACAGTTAAAAACTGATGCCAGTGTTTCAACCCCTACTGGTACATCTCATTTTCCTATATTCCATCAACAGGAACAACGTTGTAGGTCAGTTCCCACACCAGTGAAACGATGATGGATTTCAGTGGCTTCCCTTTCACTTATGCAACCCTAAACCAGGACCTACAACCAAATATTATCCACTGAACATGGCACCAACAGCTGGATAAGAGCTGCCAGAAGCAGATGGTCCTCAAATACCTGATTTTCAAATATTCCAGAGGAAATATCCATTGGGTGCAAGGGCCTTCCCAGATCGAAAATACACAACCACGAATCTGAGTCCTGACTTAATGCAGGCTGTGGTATGCAAACTGAACATCAATAGATGTGGGTTTCCTTCTCTGGTACCCAGTTTTAATTCAGATAAACTGATGTGAGCATCTCCTTGGCAAGAAATCCACAAGGAATCAATATATTTTTTAAAACTCATTCTTTATTTATGCAGTGCAGCTTGGCAGAGGAGATTAATTTTACTTCTTCACCTGCCAAGGAAGTTGCCATTACTCCTTGCTATTGCTGATGTCATTATCCAAAACCTGGCCCTTCATCCTTTTTTCTTATATCACTGAAAATAATTAATCAATGTGTTTGCTCACAGATGGCAACTTGCCAGTGTAGGCAGAGAAATTGAAAGTCATTTCATAATAGTTTACATACTGTAAAATATCCATTTGTTTTGTTTCTCTTTGTGGCTCAGCTGATTTTATCATTGCAGTTTACATGGCTAGACTGGAGGCAGAAATTCAGGATCTGACCAGCTGCAATTTTTCTCTCCAAGTGTCCTTAAAACACCAGGCAGGTGTTTCAATTTTTTAAATTTTTTAAAATACTTTTATTAAAGGCAGCCAATAAAACAGAGCTGTGTTCAATGCTCAGCATGATTTTTGTGCTGACACTTTGGGGATGGCCCTTCCCAGAGGGTCCCGCATTGCCTTGAAGATATCTGTCTCCATTTTTCTCCCAGGCAGCTCAAGTGACCCTTTTTCCACCCATTAATTCCCCCCAGAACAGGTTGTGGGACATTAGAAGGAATATTTTCCTGCTGGCTGGACACCTGGTAGTATGGATAGCCCTGAGTCTGCCAAACTTATAGGGCTTAAGCCAAATCCCTTTTGTGATCCAGGAGAGATGGAAATTCACATCTTGAGTAGTGTCCAGCAGAGCAAGAGCTGAAGGACCCAGCCATGAAAATCATGGATATTCCATGAGCAGAGACAAGGAATTATTTCTTCTTTTTTAACAATGTGTTGGTTTGAAAACAAACCAGTGGGAGATCACAAGTCAGGATTTAAATTAATAGGAAAATAAAATTAGAAACAAGTGAAATAATATAAGGAAAAGCACTGACAAAGTCAGATACAACCTGGCACCCTGTTAGGGTGGTGGTAGCAGTCCAGATGAAGTAATTCAGTTGGAGTGATGATCCTATGGAAGATCTCCAGCTGAAGGTCTGGTGGCAGTTCTTGTCCTCTGGTAACCAAGTAGACAGGGCAAAGTTTGGCAGTTCTGAGGGCAGGTTATATCCAGGTGGGAAAGCCTGGCTCCTCCCTCCTGGGTGGAGCCTCCCACAATAGGATGAGGTAAGTCCATGAGTCATGTGGGGGTTTCTTGCTGGCCCATTGTCTGTTATCAGGGGTGGGCCCTTAGCAGGCGATAACAGCTCATGGCCCACAGCTGGTGGTAATAGAATACTTAAATACATCTATCTTGTAACCCAGGACAAACAATCAGCTGGGGAGTCTGGTGGGAAGCCTCTTAAATGAGTCCTAAACTCTATCAATGCCACTAGAAAGAATCTTCTTTCCAGATTATCATTTATTTAAAGTGAACACAACCATCATTTCCTGAATCTTGGATTTCCAAAGGAGCAGCTTCCCACGTGGAAAACCCCCAACGTCTCCTCTGCAGAAGGACTCATCACACTTCTCAATTCAGAGGTGACATCAAAACAAGGCACTGAAGTGCAAACTTCCCACCAGCAGCTCAAGGCCCCTAAAACTTATTTTCCGTGGCCGTTGTAGGGACAAAACTTCAGACATCTGAAAAGAAAAGCTGCAAGAGAGAACCCTCACAAAATCCCCCTCAGTAGCTGCAAGCAGCAGCTTCATTTCCGACTTCCAGCAGAGATTATATCAGCCACGGATTTTAACTCACATGAGGAAGCACATGTTGGGATGCTGCAACAAAAGCAGCTGATTGTACCTTTCAAAAGAACACCACTTAAAAGGGAGACAGAAAAGGGCTCGAGTGCTCCGAGCCCAGCGTTGGATCTATCATGCCTTAAAAGAGAGAAAATTAAAAGAGAGAAAAATCAGTTTATTGCAAAGTTGCCAACTTTAATAATCCCGGATTGGTTTTAAACACATTGTTACAGTGACATACGGGGGTTTCTGTGTAGTAATTTCTGCCTGGGGGTGGGGGGGGCGGGTGTTGTGAATCATCCTTTCTTTGCCTTTTTTTTTGCTTTTTCTCAGTTGAACTTGTTTTTAGCAGTTTGTTGCTGTCTCATGATCACTGAATAAAGGGCACCCTGTGACCCTTGCTGAGAAACCACAGTTCCCAGGAATTAAGTGCAAAAGGTTTCTAAATTGGCTAAGGTGTTCTCATTCACCAGTAGCTTGAATTTTTTTAATTGAAAGCAAGGACCAGTACACAGCAAACTTCTTGAAACATCCAGGATGCACTCGGAATCGTGGAATCATGAAATGTTTTGGGTTGGAAGGGATTTTAAATCCCATCCAGTGCCACCCCTGCCATGGGCAGGGACACATCCCGCTGTCCCAGGGTGCTCCAAGCCCCATCCAATCTGGCCTATGGATCCTTCCAGGGATCCAGGGGCAGCCACAGCTTCTCTGGGAATTCCATCCCAGCCCCTCCCCACCCTCACAGGGAGGAATTCCCTCCCAATATCCCACCTATGCCTGCCTTCTGGAAGGCTGAAGCCATTCCCTGTATCCTGTCCCTCCATCCTTTGTCCAAAGTCCCTCTTCATCTTTCCTCTTGGTGGCCTTGGACTTAAAGCCAATTTTATCACTTTGTACAATCCAGTGAAGGACCAGAAGTTATAGAAGGGGCCGGAAAGATGAGATTCTACCATGTGAGCCAAAGAGAAGCGAGGGAGGGAGAAAGAGAAGGAATATTGAGGAGGCCAAAGACAAAAATTCAGCCCAGAACCAGCGCAAGGAGAGGTGAAGCCAAGGCAGCTCCTCTGCCCAGTCATGTTCTGCTGCCAAAGAGTCCAAAGTGACTCTTTAATCCAAAGGCCAAGACACCTGGACTCCTCCATTACTGAAATTATTTTTCTTGGAAATATATAATCTCTCAAGATTCAATTCCCCAGCCTCAGTAGATTCACCTACTCCCACTACAGGTGTTGAACACACAGTAGTGATGATTCTTCATTTGTTATTTACTGCAGTTCTAGCTCACCAGGCTTGCAGTTCAAATGCTTTCAGCAAAAACCCTCTTCTTGCTGAAAATAGGCAGCCAGAAAAGCCTTGCCTTTCCTTTCCTTTCCTTGCCTTGCCTTTCCTTTCCTTTCCTTTCCTTTCCTTTCCTTTCCTCTCCTCTCCTCTCCTCTCCTCNTTGAAAAGTAATTTTGCCTAGAGCCTGTATCTTATTGATATTTTAAAATGCCATTTGAAGCTCTCAAAACATATATGGAAAACACATGGAAATGTTTTTTCTGTTCTGGAGAAAGTGAACCCAAATAGAACAGAAGATTTTGATCATCTGCTCAGTTATTTGCTCATGCATAAAAGAGTTTTTTAAAACTGCCTAGCACATAGATTTTTTTAAATTCAGGGTTTCCTTGGCAGCACATTAAATCTCTGATTTACCCCAGTGTTTTGGGAGCATTTTTGGAAGCAAGGCTGGGGAATTTTCCATCCAAAGGCTTTCCCTGCCTATGAATCCTGAGTGAGCTGAGGGTGGCCCGACAGGTATTTCTCAGCTCACTCCTACAAGAAAGGGCTAAAATTCCAACCTGCAGCTGCTCTTTCTTCCCCAGCCCATTTCCTAAAGTTTCAGACTTCATCTCCATCCTTTCCTCTGCTTCACATGCCCAATTTATGGCTGGGGAAACAGAGGCAGTGAATATTTGTTGACCTGATTGCCTTTGAATAGGCAGCAGGAAGAGTCAGCAACTCTTATTTTGCAGAGCCCATTGCCAAATAAATCCTTTTTTTGTTAAGTCCCCTATGAATTCCAAGCCTGCTTTAAAGACTCTTTATTTACTAATCTTTCAACTAAGAAAACTCCACTTATTTAAGCATTTAATATTTTGGTTATTCTCAAAGCAATGGAGGAGAAAGCCAGGCCCGGAAAATTTTGGACTTCTTTTTGAAGTTTAAATGTCAGACTCTGAGATTTTTTTTCATTTTACTTCTGCAAACCTCCTTTTGCTCAGGCTCTGGTGCTGCCTTTGGGAAGGTGCAAGTTGCCATGGCAATCCCAATCTCCAGGCAGTGCACCACACAGGCACCATGGACACAGCCCACCACACATTCCCTGTGGGATTCCTGGCAAGCAGGACGGGTTTGGGGGTTGCAAACACATCCGGCTATTAATTGGGCTCGGTCTTAAAGGTAGGACAAGATGAAGGAGCAGCCCAAAAACCAAAATACTGGAAAACAGAACAGGGAAAGAGCTGTAGGGAGAAGCAGAGAAGCACTTGGGGTTTGAGACCTCTTGCAAAGCAAAACTTGGATTCCTGAGCCGGTTTGAAGGTCAGTTCCACCTCCAACAGTGGATTAGTTCAGCTCTTCATTAACCTTCTCTGTTTCTCTGTGGGGCTCACAATACATAACTCCTCAGTGAGTTATGGAGCAGCTGATCCTTGCCAGCCCTTTTTCTATAAAACCTTTCCCTGCTCTTCATCTCGCTTACAACAAGAAATCTGGTTTAGGGGTTCCACCCCAAAAAAAACCTGTGGATTGTGTTTTCTGCTTGGATTTTCCTCCCATCCTGAAGCTTTTCTGCTCTTTCTCTTCTCTCTTTTACACCCACAGGAGTCCCACCCGCTGTCCTGATCTCCTTCCCACCCCTTGTCCCCAATCCAGCACACCTGCTCCCCCCTGCTATATAGTCCAGGTGTATTTGATTCTCTCAATAAATAAACGTAAATAATACAAAAAAAAAATTCTAAAAAATCTGACCACACTTGTTTCTTCTGCTAATGCCTCATTTCCATCTCTTTTGGAAACTCCTGCAGATGGTTTGTTTCTGCTCTCCCAGATCAGCTGTGAGGAAAGGAACTGCTCCTGCTGTCCTTTTCTCTTCCCTGTACATCCTGTCCCTGGGGAAGCTCATTCAGAGGCACCAGCTCAGCTCTGCTGACAGCTTGCAGATCTACCTCACCCCCTAATGAAAATTACAGCAGCTCTAACGACTAAATCTCTTCGGGGTTGGAATTTTCAGAACTGGTTATTCGCTTGGAAACAGATTAGCAGATATTTGCCTGCCCCTCACCATCCCTAGATATAAATTACTGACACTTGTTTGAAATCAAAGACTGGTGAGTGCTTAACTTGTAGCATAACCCCATCTGTGACATGATTCATGACTTACTAATCACCAGGGCCTAGAAATATGGACCAATTATTTTTTAAAAGAGTATATTGCTTTTTTTTTGTGAATTCCAGGTTTCCAGACTCCATAAAAGAAAAAAGAAGCACACAAGGATCGCCTACATATTGTCCATGAATTTGAACAAATCTGCTCTCTTTCCAGTGCTATTTCTCTTCCTAAGCAAGGCTGACATTTATTTGCTTAAATATCCTTTCATTTACCAGGTACCTGTCCAGTATTTGTTCACAACTATAAATAAAAGAGAGATAACAGTGCTGGCAAACACCAATAAATCTGCTGTTAACTCCTAGCTGAAAGCCACGCAGGAGAAAATTGCTTTTATTTCCCCTACATATGCAAAATCTGGTTGGACAAAGCAAGTAGGAGGCAAAGGGATTAACAGAAGTTATAAAGTGAGAAAGAAAGTGAAAGATTGGAGCTTGGAAGGGAATATTTGCATGTCTTTCTCCTAAAATGCAGCAGAAAGACACCACTGGGCTGAGCAGTGAGGGTGGGACCTGGTTCTCCCAGCCCTGGGAAAGGGCTGGAGGGTGAGGCTGGATGATGGCAGACGAGTGATCAGCCCAGAACACCAGCAGTTACCCTGGTCCCACAGATTCCCAGCTGCTTCCTAACTCAGAGTGTCCAATCAGCAGGGACACTGCCAGGAAAACGTCCCTCGTGTTCACACCCCCAGCTCAGTGTTTGTAGGAATGTGACATTGTCATTTAATCTCCCTCTGAACCTTCCCAAGGAGGAAGATTACACAAAGACTTCACCTCAATACTCTCCATCCCATTCGGTCCCTGCACTCAAAGCAAACTCCATCAGAGGCTGAAGAGGGCTTGCCTGGAGAGGGGTTCAAACACCCAGGTCACTGATTGATTGGAAATCATGTCCTGGCTGTGACAAGGGGCCCAATTGGTACCAGCTTTAATGGCAGCGTTTATAACTTGCACCAGCATCCACTGAGAGAGAACTGGGACAGAGCTCTGCACCGTCACCTAAAAAGAATCAGGTCCATGCAGTTAATTACAGCCAAGTACAGCCAATACAGGCAATAAGGTGCTGTGACAGGAAGAATTTAAACCCCACTTGGCTGTTCCACCTGCAGAACGAGGGCAAACACGTGTTTAATGGTGCATAGCCATTTGCATGCCTGGAATACCCAACCAGCTTCCATGAGTTCAGAACAAACAGCACTGAGCCAAATTCTGTCTCTGTAATATTCCACCACCCTGGTGATGCAACCAGTTCATACATCATCCTACTTATTTTCATATGTAATCTAAAGGAAATTTTTATCACTGTGTGAATAATCGACCTAGAAGAAGAGGAGAATGACTGTGCTGCTAAAAGGGAGCGCAGCAGAATCTTCCTCTAGAGCACCAACAAGTGTTGGGTCAGATTTGTGATTCTTCCAGGTAGTTTCTCTATGGGATTCCTGCCTGCCTTCACACACATTTTCTGATGAAACAGGACTCCAGAGATTTGAAATGGGATAAAAACCATACCCCTGTTTGAAACAGTCCTTCTGAATAGTACCTAAAGCCCCCAGAATAAACAGCCCAGCACAGGGAGTGTGGTCGATGTTCCAGAGCAGCTACAGGTGAGAGCACCTCCTGAGCTGAGAAAACAATGGGAGACGCATTCAGAAGCAATCAGTAGCAGATTTAATAACAGTGCTCTCGGTTCTCTGTGGAACCTGTCAGTGCATTTGTGGTGGGGACACTCACAGGATGCATTTTCTTACTGCTTGGGGGACTGCCAAAAATCAGCAGGAGTTTTGTTGCAGAGCAACCTTTCTACAGCAATAAAATCTGCTGCAGCCTCCACTTTCTCCCTCCTTCACCAACTGTTTCATCTCCAGAGCAGCATATAAATATCTGTATTTCAGTCCCTGGCTGCAGGGGTGCATTTATTGTCTCAAAATCAATCAACTTCCCACTCACCAAAGTTAAATTAGCTTCTTCCTTTTAGTTTCTATTTTCTCAGCCACTCTTTCCCCTGCTGTTCCTGCCAGAGCCTCCTGTGCATCCCTGGGCTCCAGGAGCTGACTGCAGCTTCTCCAGGGAGGAAGGAGCTGATTAAGGACACAGAGCCAGTTGTGCGTCCGCTCCTCTAAACAACCGCAGGACCTGCATCCACCAGGGCTGAGGAACCTTCTCCTCAGGCAGGTCATCACCAGATCAATTGCTGCTTTCTTTGATCGCCAATCACCCTCAGATTGCACAAATCGCTTGTTTCACCCAACTTTCATCTCCTACAATGCAACAAAACACCTCCCTGTCTTCGGGGTTTTTTCTCTATTTCTATTTCTTTTCTTGGTGCCCTGTTTTGTTTCTCCCTGTTTCACCCAGCTCAGGATTTCACAGAAGGCTCAAACTGGGCCACAGAGTTTACAACTTTTCCTTTGCTTCCAGGGGACACTTATTCATTGGAAAGCTTTCAGCACCAGTTGCAGCCGTGCCAAAAAACTAGAAAATTATAAATACTGGGAGATTAAATCTATCTTTCACATCTGAGGGAGTCAGTCCTTTGATACTTCCTGAAGCCCTGTGCTTTAAATCGTGAATTTAGAGCTCAAAAACCTATTGCTGAAATATCCCCCTAATAAAATACCCTAAAGCAAATGGGTGGAATTGAAATGGTGCTGTTAAACTTTATTGTGCCCCAGGTGCTTTGTGACTCACATGGATTCTGACCGAGTGTCACAAATTTACAGGACATGTCACACATTTATTCTACTTTGTCACTCAGCTCCTGCCAGGTGCCACTTAGGCCCTTCTGCATGTCACACTTTTATTGCCACGAATTTGGCTTCATTTCATAAACCATTCGGGGCATAATCTACTGCATATGGCAGAGCAAAACAAATACAAATTTTAAAGGATTTTTTTTCTCCCTACCTGACAAATATTTGATCTCCAGGAACCTCTCCACAATTTAAATCACTCCATCTTAAAAATGTATTAACAACAAAAAGTACAGGTGACTTTGTCCCTGTAAACAACAACCCTGTGGCTCTTGCAGAGAAGTAGAAGAGGAAAGCTGGGGAAAGTGCCGCTGTAATTTAATACATCAAATAGTCACCAGTTTTGTATTTCTGTTCTAAAATGCAAACCCCATATTTGACAAAATAATGTATATTAAAAACCTATTAAAAACCTACAAAAACTAGATGAAATACTGTATATACATGATAAAAAAAACCTACAAAACCCCCTAACTAGTACAAGGCATAATTTGTACCCAGGACTCAATTACTTTGTTCATCAAGTGTTCGGATCTGGAAGGGCAGTTACAAATCAGTTACATTGCTAATCCCTGACAAGTCTCACCTGTGTGAGATGGTTCAATACATTTTTATTTATTTATTAAGTGCTTACATGTCTCCTGATTTCAAAATCAATTCTTCATTATTTCCCTACCTGGGCAATACAAATGAAGAAATGCGTGACTGGTGAGTAGTGCCCAAGATTTAAGAGGTGGAATAAAGACATGGATTAGCGACCTAATGAAGTCTTGGGCCCTGGAAATAAATCAAAGCAGCTTTCTGAAATATTTGCTGTGTACAACAACCTGCAGATCTGATGCAGAGGCAGACAAAGAACCTCTGTCAAGGTGAGGGGTAATCCAGCCGGCCCAGGTTACCACCAGAGGTGAGGTCAGCCCTAAATCCATGAAATCCTTTCAGCCTGATTCTAGAAAGAACTCCAAGTACCCCTGAAGCTGTTCCTGCCTCTCACATTCCATCACTGCCCATAATTTAGGGTTCTAGACAGGTCACCAAGTCTGGTTACACCTGAGGAGGAAAAGCTCCAGTTCCAGGCAGGTTTTGAGGCCAATTCCATGTGGGAACAGCACTCCAAGCGCTTGTTAAAACAGCGAGAGGCTGCAGCAGTCCTCCAGAGCTGGGAAGCAGCAGTTTTGAATTGCCTCCCTCTCAGTGTGCTGAGAGAAGCTCCTGCTCCTGGAAGAAGTTCTCATTCTGATAATTAAATTATAACAAAGAGTCGGCAGATACTTGTGAAATTTACATTTTTATATCATAGATGACATTTGATAGCGGCAATCCGAGTGCCTTGGAATCTGTCTTTGCAGCACTAATGACTCTGGCAGTGATAAACACGTTGTGCTGTGACCCCTCTCAGGCTCGTTGGAAAGCTGAGGGGACGTTTATGGCACGGATGTGCCTGTTCTAGTCAAGATATTGCTTAAATTACCATATTCTTTCCGTTGCCTACATGGATTTATCCAACTTTTCTGATTTTATACTTTTGTCATGGAGAGAGTATTTGCAAGAGGATTTAGTGGGCCACGTAACTCCCCTTGACAAGAGAGCTTGGAACATCTGCAGCTGCACAAAACAGAGCTTATTAATAATATTTCTGTAGCCAAAGGCTACAGACAAAATTAGAGATCCAAATGATAAGCAATTTGTGTATTTGTAAGGAAATTAGTTATCTGCATCAGCAAGCAAAAGCAAAATATAAACATTTAAAAGAAGAACTCTTCACACGCGAGTCCTTATTTAAGTACATATTTCTTTTAGAAAATTGCTTGAGAACCAAAAAAAAAAGAAAGGAATAATCCTACGATATTTCATTTATTTTATTATATTTTTAACCTGCTCCCAGTCTCCATTCCTCAGCCAGTTCCTACTTGGACATGAATTACTGAAAGCAATAAAAATATCAACCACAACTCTGGATTTTTGGTGTGGTTTAGATACATCCCAAGGGACCCTCAATCAGTCACAGGTGTAATTAAGCAGAATGAGTAAAGGGCAGGTTCTAGAGAAGGTCAGGGGCACAGGAGGGAAGGAAAGGGCTGTGAATTTCTGTCTAAGAGATGGGAGGGAAGTGGTGAACCCAAAATAAATCTGCTTGAGCCCTGCTGAATTCCACTGGCAGGGAAGTGGGAGAAAGGGAAAGATTATGTAGGAAAAAAGGTAGAAAAAATGAAAAAATAAATAAAGCCCCAAGCTTCAAGTAAGATTTGGACTAATTTTAGTGAAAATTTACCTGCTGTTGATATTTATGTAGGGATGGGGGACAACTTTATTTTTATATTAACCTTGATAACTTGTGCTTAAGTTATTGGCAAACCCAAAGACTGATGAGCATGAGTGTAAGAACGTCCAGGCAGCTGGGTGCTGATAAACACATCTGAAAAAAAGGCTTTTTGGCAAAGCAGTGGCAATAGGGCCCGTCAGCACACGAGGATCCGGAGAGCAGGAGAGAGGAAATCAGTAAAACAACCCAAAGCTGTGTTTTTCCTTCTTTCCTCAATCTTGGATCCTCCTTCTCATCTGTTTCTGCCTTTCCCAACTGGACAGAAGCCCTGAGTTTGGAGAAAGGAAACAGGATGATATGAAGTTTTAACAGTTTTCTGTTGAATTGTTTCCACTGAATATCATGACTTCATCAGGAGCTGAGCTCGGATTTTCACCAGCCATCCAAGTTTATATTTTTCCACACAATTTCCTAGGAAATCACACCTAGAAAAGCCAGCAGAAGAGCATGGGAATGCCCTGAGCATTGTGTGAATATAAATACGATAAATTATGTGAACATAAGTAAAAATACAAATAATATAACTAACTATAACTAAACTAACTATAACTATGATAAATATGAATCCCAGGACACCACCGCGGAAGATCCTTTTTAGAGCAGGACAAAAATACAGCAGCCAAAGTGCCACCACCCTGTGTTTCCATGTCCCACTGCCACAGCTCAAACTCTCCTGAACTTCAAAGAGCATCTGCTGGGCAGAAATCAATAAAATCAAACGGGAGCAGCTACCAGGGCTAATGAGCACCTGTGTTTCTGCTCTTCCCCATCTGATTTAGCATCCAGTCCTGCTTCCCAAGGAAATCCAAAGGCAGGGTATTCCCCAAGGGAGAGGTTGTTTATTCTCCTGCTTGTGTGATGCCGAACATTGCCTGCATTGCCTGCGCTGGCATGTATCAGTGTTACTTTTATTGACACCAATTAGGCCTTTATTACATTTTCTGAGATTCATCACGTGCAGTAATTAATAAACCAGGCTACCATTCACATCAGCATCTGTGTAACATTTGGGGAGGAAGTGAACTGAAAATACAACGGGGAAGAACCAAACAAAAACAAATCCACACCCAGAAAAAAACCACAAAGCAGACACCGAGGTACCCCCAAGACAAATGAGAACGCTCAACTTGGCACAAAGACAAGTCATTTAAAAATAATTTATCACTAATTTTCACTACCAAAAAATACATGCAGGGTTTTTGCACTTTTAGCCATGTAATTACTGAGCCTCAAATTAGCTAATGGCAGATAATTATGTGAACTTCTATTAACATGTGTGTATTTTGCTCTTTTTGAGGCAAATTGAGAAATCGTTCAATCTCTCCTTTTGGCTCCTCAGACTGCAGTTCCTCATCTTCCCTTATGATTCTGGCCTTCTATCCCGTACATGCATTTCCAGGGAGAATGAAGTGCCTTCTACTATTCCCCATGAATCCAGCAAGAAAAGCTTGCTGAAATTAAGACTATTCAAGAAAGCACTCACACTTTAATTGTGAGCAGTTCTTTAAAGGTGCTTAATTACCGTCAGAAACCCACACAAAACCAGAACCACTCGTCCTGTGCCTTCAAAAGAGTTCATTATGCACGAGTTCTCTCCAGAAGTCAAACACAGACACTAAAAAACCCCAATGTTTTCTTGAAGCCAGAATGATTTCCATTATGCGACAGTGTTTTTGCCATTTTTCTTTTTGAATCTTAAACCTTTGACTCTCTTCTCTCATTGAGATTAAAATTCACATTTCACTGAAACATCCTGCTTGGGTTCAATGTCAATTTGGGCTGATTTTTCAGAAGCTGGCTCAGATTTCCCTGCTATAAAACCTCCTTCCCTTTCATGCCTAAAAAATATTTCTTTTCCCTGACTCTTGGATTCCCCAGCCTCACTTTGGGTTCATTGAGCTTCCATGGAGAGCTGGGAGGAACATTTCACTCATCAGTACCCAGGGACAGCAGTGAGAGAGTCCTGTGGATGTCTGGGTGGTTGAGACCATGACCAAGCTGGTCTTGGCACCTAAATGGGGATTACAGGAGGTCAGAGACGGATTTTTCACGAGGAATGATCACAAGAGGAATTTTTCTTCTATACCTACACACGAACCTGGTTAAATCCAGCACATTCCGAGCCAAGCTCACCCCATATCCACAACATATGTGGAATCTCATCCTTTTAGAAAGCTTCATTGAATGATTTACGGAAAAAAGACCTGCAAGATTGGGAGCATGTTAAGACAATTTTCACAAAACAGCTGCCTAGGCTGAAAATAAGTGACCAGTCTCCTCACTTTAAGGACATGCTAAATACCCTGGAAACTTTAACTTCTAGAGGGAAATAATCTTTGCAATAAAAACCAACAGAAAGAAATTGAAATCTTGTCTTTCATTTTTTTTTTTTGAAAGAAAACCAAAACCAACATTATTATCTGCTTTAGGTAATGCAGAGTCACATAAGTGCTGTGAACTCAAAGAGTTCCTCCTCAGTCACTCAAGTTCCCGCACTCAGAGAATTTAGGATTCAACTGAGCCACCCCTTAATCAAAAGCACCTCCGTTTTGTTTTGAGCAGTCGTAACCACAGAGCAATTCAGCCCCAAAGAACAGCCTCCAAAATTCCTGCTTAGGCTTCTAAACCTGCTCCTTCTCATAGTGACATTCTCCTGGGGAGCCCTGGGGAATCGCTGTGTCACCAGAAATATCGGGAAGAGGTGGATGCTGGACAAAATATTCCTGCTGCTTTCCAGGGATTATCACAAGCAGGAATCTCTCTCAGCTGTGCTGCCAAAACCTGAGCTGGAATCACGTTCAGGAGCCAAACCAAAGGACTGAAACCCTGAGATAACATTCAGGAAGGGCTTGCCCCAAATGGATTTTGTTTTGCAGGTGTAATGCAAGGTGAGGATTTGCTCACACTCCTTTCACGTTTGTCCCACTGGAAAAGGGAAAGGGAGGGACAAAAGGAGAGCAAAAAGTGGGGGGAGAGGAGATCCACAGGCAGAGGAAGGAGGCTGAGGATGTAGGGAAATCAAGTGCAGGGAATATTTTTGGCACTGCAGCAGCACCCCCAGAGCTCTGATGGGACAAGGCAGGCCTGGCACAAGGGTAATAAACAGAATATTAAACAGCTTCCTTCATCCCAATAATTAGCAGAGTTCATTCCTGGGCTGCAATGGAAATACCAGGAATTTTGCATGAATATTCTTGTGCCGGGGCAATAATCCAGCGCACCCTGCTCCAAAGATGCTCCCAGTGCAACCTCCCAGGCACCTCCAGCTTGTGCTCCTTCCTGAGACTGAAATTAAAACGAAATTTAAATTAAATTTAAAATTCCCCCGGTTGTGATAATGAAGAACAGGCACAGTCTCTCTGGGTGAAAGTTGTGAGTGCCACCCTCCGTCTCCAAGCAGTGTTGTTTTAGTTCACAGTGAATAAAGCTGGGATGAGGCAGCAGCAAATGCAGCCTCATCACTGGAAATAAGTTTCTCTAAGAAATGGCTTTTCTTTGTACCAACAAGTCTCTCCCGTCCAACCCTGCTCTCAGAACTCCCCCAGTGTCAATGGGATGATGAAAGAATTGAAGAATTGTAGGAGAAAAGCCATGTTTATGCACTCAAGGTTTATAACAAAATCCTTAACAAAAATAAACAACATATAGGTCCAAATTTGTAGGTGCATCACACTCACAGTTCGTGTGATATTTTTCCCAGCTAATTTTCAAGTCTCCAGGCCTTTTATGCCAATTCCGAAGCAAAGCTGAGCTTGATGGAAACTTTGCTTCATTCAAACTTTGATTCTTTCTTCACTTTCCATATTTTCCGCATTTCTCCTGTCAGTCAGAACCAAAACCAGCACATCAGTTGCAGTAAAACAGAAGAAGAACTTCCCAGCCTTCAAAGGGTCTTTAGCCATAAAGAGACATTTCTTGACCCTAAAAGTAAGGGTAAACCTCAGAGGGCTTCCAGATGGAATTTCAAGGTGCCCTAATAATTTCCCAAACAGTTTTCTGGCCAGTTTTTCTCCTCCAAAACAAGTCCCAGCTGTCTGAGTCTGCACTGAAGGGATTGCTCATCACCTGACAAAGTCTGTTTTCCATTGCCTGGATCCTGATTACTGCAAACCACATAAATCCGAGGGGCTGCAGCACAGACAGGCACTTTATCGGGACAGAATTAGTGATAGAAGGCGAAAATAGAAACCAGGACTACCAGAGGCAGCCTGAAAAGAAACCCAAGTACAATAGACACCGTAATCACCTGAAATGGAGAGGGAGTGAGGCTGAAGGTTTTTCCACTTTCTGCCTCATGGAAAGCACAGAAAGAGCTTTTCCAGCTTATTCAGAATGAGGAGAGGAGAAATGAGGCGCATTTTTAGCAAGTAAAAGAATGACAAGAATCACCGCCGATTTTAAGGTGCTGTCCCTGCCAGCTCATTAGCCATGAGAGTCCTCTCAATGTATTTTCATTTATTTGCTGCTTATTAATCTCTAATAATCCCATGTTTATATTTCCTCCATCCCTGAATTTGCCTTATCTGTGAACAGAAGTGCAGAAATCTTACTAAACCTGGGGGTTTTGGCACGCTAATGGATTGATGTCACCAGAGCAGGCAGACTGCTGGCACCGAGCTAAAAAGCAACAAGAAATCTAAAATATGAAATCAAAGGTTTCTCTATACAGCTTTCTTTGAAAAAAAGGAAAGGAGGAATTACTGAGATACCCTGAGACAGCCCCATCTCTGCTCACACAGTTTCTCTCAGGGGAAAAAAAGGCCCTGTTGTGCCAAGTTATTCAGATCATTCCAATGGAGTCTCCAGAGATGAAATTCAAAAAGGACCTGAATCACAGAAAGCCCCACAGTGACTTTAGATATCTGAACTTTGTGTGATTTGTCAAACTCCATCAGGGCTTAAGACTTTATTCACTATGGCCTTCCTGTGTTTGAATTTACCGCAGTAAATAAAAACTAATATTAATGATCTATTAGTGTAGATAAATATTAATACTCTTAATAGTGCAATTTTAGTAATAACCATCTAATTCTGTCATTAGCAGTGCACAAAAATAGCATGAGCATGTGTGTGGGTTTGAAAACAAACCAGTGGGAGATCACAAGTCAGAATTTAAATTAATGGGAAAATAAAATTAGAAACAAATGAAATAATATAAGGAAAAGCACTGACAAAATCAGATACAACCTGGCACCCTGTTAGGGTGGTGGTAGCAGTCCAGATGAAGTAGCTCAACTGGAGTGATGATCCTACAGAAGGTCTCCAGCTGAAGGTCCAGTGGTAGCTTTGTCCGCTGGTAATTCAGTAGACAGGGCTAAGTTTGGCAGTTCTGAGGGCAGGTTATATCCAGGTGGGAAAGCCTGGCTCCTCCCTCCTGGGTGGAGCCTCTCACAATAGGATGAGGTAAGTCCATGAGTCATGTGGGGGTTTCTTGCTGGCCCATTGTCTGTTATCAGGGGTGGGTCCTTAGCAGGCGATAACAGCTCATGGCCCACAGCTGGTGGTAATAGAATACTTAGATACATCTATATTGTAACCTAGGACAGCATGTCCGAGCACAAAATATCTGTTCTAGCTGCAGGAGCTGACACAGGAGAGCTGAAAGCAGAGCTTTTGAATCTCCTTGCTCCAAATAATCACACTCCCAGCAGTCCCAGAAGAGGGAAGGGCACAATGCTGGAAATACAGCAATTCCAGTCTCTACTTTTCGGGTTTAATGAACACCTGCAGCTCCTGTTGATTTAGGTACCTCTGGAAATCATAACACCCCTGTATCATATTCCCCCTCCTCACCCGACTCCTCTCCTTCCCTCCTTCCTTTCCAACTCCCATAAATAACTAAACTCTTTCTCCCATTTAGAAAATATTTTAATTTTTCCTCCCTCACACAAAGCTCCGCAGGCTCTGGGATATTCCTCCTGGCAATCCTGCAGTGATGCCTTGCTTCCATGCATCACCTAAACAACAGCACATAAATGATGGACCCCAGCCATGGATTATCCAGCTGACAGCACCACTGGAGGCATGCTGGCAGGAAAATTCCAAGGGCGCCACCAGAGCTGCACTTTGGCCACAACCAGGATTAATTTGGGGATGTGGGAACAAGCACAGAAGGGAAAAGGGACTTGGTTGTAGTGCCCTGAAAAATTTACAGGGCTTGGAAAATACATCACCTGCTCCGTGCCTGCGTGCTGGGAGATAAAATAATTCACTCACCGCTGACAGCCACTTGGAGTTTATTGGCTTGCCTTTCCCAGGCTGATTTTTAAAGTATATCTGGAATAACTAAATAGCCTGTATAGCACCAGAAGACTCCAAGATTATATGGATACACGGAGATAAAATGATAGCCTGATCCTTATCTCGCTCATTTAATAGCTGCTACATTTGTCTAATGCCTTAGGCTGTTTTCCCAGAGTTACACCACTCTAAGTCTGCAATTAGTGCTGTCATTTACAGGGTTTATGGCACTGCAGTGGTGAATAATCCCTGATTTCCTCCAACCCATCTTCCACCTACACCCAACTGCAGCCACAGTGCCACATTTTCACCTCAGGACCTCAGAATTAGGAATAGGTGCATTGCAAAAATTAATCAAGTCCCCCAGAAACATTAAAGGAAACTGGTGGTGTTTCCAGGGACCTGCACACCAGAGAACCCAAGGCTGTCTTGCTCCATTCTTTTGCTCTGCCTCAAACAACGGACATTGCTCCAGGAAATCCCCTTGGTATAACCAGGTTTCTGCACTCCCATTTTCTGGTTGTGGCAGCAGCAATTCCGCTGCTGGCCATCATGGTTTTATGGAGGCTTATATTCATGGCAGCCTCTAATATGTCACTGCCTTCAAAAATTGCAATTTTCCAGCTTGTGGGAAGCACAAAGAGCAGAGGTCACCTGGATGTCTTGCCAGGAGTGTTCTGGGGGTGGAACAGACCACAGTCAGGATGGTCTCAGCTCAGTCTGTGAGAAACAGGAAGAGAAAACGAAATGTGTACGGCGCAACAGTTAGAGCGCAAAATGATGGGTGGAAACAAAAAAGATTTTCTGACTTCTGACACAATTATTAGGAAGGAAAAGTTACAGAAGAAATTAAAATCAAATGGAAATGAAGATATTTTTGTCTCCTCTTCAGCCCCTTTGAGGAGCACAGTGACCCAGAACAGGAAGCAGGGTGTGGAATTCCATTGATCTGTACCACAGATCAGGAGTCCGTCATTAGTCATTAGATCATTGACAGTGGCCTTAAACTGATCCTCTCCTTCTTCCTTCAGGGCATGCCTGACTTTTCATTTATGCACAGCAAAGAGTAGCACTGCCTCCTCTCAGAGAATAAAACCAGGGCAAAGCCTCTCTGTGAGCCTGGCTCAACTCTTCCTCTGCCTTCAGTCATCTCCCTTTGAACTCCTGGATTTTCCAGATAAATATGTCGCTGAGATAAAAATAACTGTTGACTTTTAAGCAGCTTAGAACAAAAGTACACCAACACTGTATGTTGGTATCAGATTTTGAAAACAAAATGGGATTAATTCCATTACTCACCGATAAGTTTCACTTCCAGTGCCATGCCTCAAATGGGAGGCAAAGTCAAATCACTTTACCAGCACAATATAAAGGCACAATGCTAAAGGCATTTGGCCTATTCTAATGATTTTAATATCCGTTTTTATACAAAACACTTTCAAATTTTTAACGTAGTTTTTCTCTTCCCTCCCCACCTCTTTTTGAACTTGTTTCATAAGCTATTATTCAGTTTGCTTCCCTGTAAATGTATTCTCCTTTTGGGAAATTATGTCGTCAAAGGAAAATGGTGTAACTACTCACAGGTATAAATTTTGTTCCATTCAGACACTAAATAGAAATTTACCGGCAATTTCATATTAAGTCTCAAAATTTGATTAAACATCACGTGAAAATATTAATGAGAGCTGAGTAGTGAACACCTGAGCCCTAAATCCATTTATTGCGTTCTCAGCTCAAATGGTGAAGAAAATAATTTATTTCTACCAAATACAGCCCAAATCTACAGTCTCACAAAAGACGCACTGTGCAGTCCTGTACAATTTCTGGCACAGTAGAACTCTGATTTATTTTAGTTATCTGGGAATTTTTTCGATCTAATTTCCCCCAGTTCAGGAATCTGCATGTTCCCTCCCCCACTGGGATTCTGAGATCCTTGCAGCTCCTGTCATCGACCGAAAAATGACATTTTATCTCTACTAGTTGAGTCCCAAAACAACAATTCCATGTGTTCATTGATTCCCAGTTTATCACCTTCCAACTAAGCTGTCACGTTTTCCAAAGGCAAAGAGAAGCAAAGCTAGCCCCCAATTTTTGCCAAAATTTCCTTGATTTTCGGAAAAGCATATGCTGAAGAAACGTTGTTGCCCTCCAAAATTGGTTTTGCGCCTCAGGATTAAAGTCCTTTCATTTAATCCAGCCTAATTTAAGAGAGACAGAAAGCAAGTCCCGTTGTTTTCATGGAAGCTTCCAAAATGCCTCGACTTCAAAATTCTGGGGAACAATCACTTACTGCAATGAAGTTTATCTGTATGCTGATAGAACTTATCGGCTCTGGAATTGTACATAAAGAGGACACTCTGTGAAAATTACTCTGCTTTATTTATGGCAAGTTTGGGGTGCCCAAAAGACTCTGCATGTAGCTTTGAGTAAAGCCTCGGTGCATATATGTAAAATATAAAATCAACCTTTTTTTATCAGGTTTTAAAAGAAAAGAATCTCTCCAAGGATTTAAAACACTCTGAATATTACCTCAGACTCCAGAAAAAATCTGGAAGCTCATGGAGCCTCCCGGGTGACTTTGCTGTCAGTAAAAACAACAGGAATGGACTCTCAATGAAATTTTAGTTAAAAAATACTCAGGAAAATTCTATTTAATCAATGAGTATTAACAGAGCAGTGACTAACAGATTGTACAGGGCTTTGGGAATTGATCAGTGCTTGATTCTGGATTTCCGTTCAGCAGTTGCCAATGCAGTCATGGAAAAGTGGAATTTCCCTTTCTTCTTCCATCTGCAAGAGCGTCGTAACCAGGACCTGCTAAAAAGCTGGGGCTGGGTAAAAGAAGTTCCAAGCGCCACGTTTTTTGTCTGGAGAGAAGGAGAATATTAAAGTTAATGACACAAATAGGTAAACACAGAACTTAGAAAATCAGGACCAGTATTAAAATTACTTTGCATAATGACACCAGTGCAGGGAGATTTGGTTCAATTTTCTCCTTTTAGAAAACTCAGGGACAAGACACAGTTTAAGAAGGAAATAAAAATTCTCAGAGAATCTGTGCAGTGTGAAGACGTTAATTTTCCTCACGGGTCCCTGTAACCGGCAGTACTGTAAGCAACACACCAAGGAAACCCCAAAACTGACCCACCGCCTCCTCCCAGTTAAACCAGCTCAGGAACCAGGAAAGCCTGGCAGACACTTAAGTCTGATGCTGCTGGAGGAAGGGCAGAAACTGCATCTCTTCTTTAAGTCCGAACCTGTTACCGAGATTGTAAGAAAAGCTTCTACAAGCATCCCAGAAGTCTGGACGGTGCTGGATTTTTAATTTTATATTTACTTTTGCAAGGAAAATATAGCAGAACACAAAATTTTACCATTTAAAAACAAGAAGTAAGCTTGTGTAGAAACCAGGGGATGTTTTTTAGGGTGAGGATCTGTAGAAAACAGTAACTGTGTTTTTCTGGTTTTCATTTCAGTAAAACGAGAGCCATCCATATTTGCAATTCAGGCCCTTGTTTAATACCAGGCTGCATTGCTCCAATCATTTTAAGTCCAGAAAGAATCTTTGATGGCTTCAAAGAAAAACTTATATTTGACAATTTGCATATTTTCCTCTTCATTTTTTAAGCTTCCAAATTATTTTCTCAGTCCTCTCTTTTCCAGCAGCACATCCATGAAATGATTGTTCCTGCAGTCTTTCACCTGGGCACATCACATACCTCCTGGCTGTATTAACCATATTGTGTTGGGAGAGTTTGAGCACCTCCGTGTCCCTCTGTGACAACAAAAGGTGTGTAACACACATTAGCCACAGCCTAGTGGGGCCATGCCCTCCCTGCCTCCTCCAGACCAGCAGAAAAAACAAAATGCATCAACAGGATGGAGCCTTGACACAGGAGGTAACAACTGTGCTCAAGATGCTTGGGCAGTCAGCTAAAAATAATTGTTTGACCTGGACAGTTAAAGAAGGTTGTCACAGTCTGGTGCTGGAAATAAGGCCGGGGATTGAGCGGCTTCTGTTCATCACTTTCATTCATAGGGACCCGAAATTGCAGGGCAGAGGAATGATAGGAAAAGTCATTCAACGTCAGAAAAACAAGTTCAGGAGGGCAGGCAAACGATGCAACCTGCATCCTTTCATGGTGCCAATTGAACTGCGTACAGAAGCTTCCATAAATTTTCATAGCCTCAGATGGCCCGAGTGAAGCACAGTCTCTCTACTGACCGCAGCACACGATCTCTACTGACCACAGCCAGCCCACCAGAGAAACACCCATGTGTCACATACCCGCACTTCCCCTCCAGTTCTGCAGCACTTTGCAGAGGAGCTGTAATTCAGTTCCCAATAAAAACCAAACCTGAGCAAAGGCCGGCAAAACTACAGTCCGTCTGTTCCTTGCTCACAGCAGCACAGACAAGCATTAACTGTTACAGCTCTTCTTTACTCAGTGCTCAACAAAAACTGTTTCAGGTCACTCAGTAGCTGAAGTAGCATAGCTGCCCTGTCCTCACTCCAAATCTAAGACGTCCATCCTGGGAAAGATTCATGCATTCTTTTTACCAGCATCTCTGTGATCCAAAGAAGACTCAGCAGACACGGCAGATGGAGAATGGAGGCAGAAGGAAATATTTAAAAAAAGCAGCTGATACATATTTGGCAAAGCTGAAAAATGTTTTGAGATCATTTGTGATTTAGCTGCACATCTGGAAGAAAGATTGCTTCTCCCCTTTGATGCAAATGACTAAACTCAGCGAATAATGCTGTTGTTTGATTCAAACATATCCAGCGCCATTCGTCACTGCCGGTGCAATTTATACCTTTCCAAAATTATGCAAAACAAAGGAAAAAAGGAACAAGTGTATTTGGATTAAAAGGGAAAAACATTAAAAACCACCTGCAGATAAACTATTCCTCAGGCAGCTTTTCTGCTCCAGGATATAAGAAAGGACAAGTTACCGCCAAGAGATGTCACTGCAGCAAGCAGGAGATAAAACCCACAGCCTAACACCAAATTACCACTGTTCCTCTTCTCTTTTAGGAAGCAGTGTTGAAATCAGTCCCTCTCACACGGCTTAGAGCCACCTCACTCATTCTCTTTGCTAGGAATCCGTTTTGTTCCTGTTCCTTTTTCCACTGGGGGGTCATACACTGCTGCTTGAAGGCTTGGAAATTGGTCAGTGTGTTCTGTATTTTCAAGGATTAACCCAGAAGATGCTGCTACAGCTCCAGGTCTGCAGGGGTCTGAGAGGCCCCAGAATACACCCTCCTTGTCGCAGCTGGACACGGTCCATGACTTCGGGAACAATGAAACTCTCCCAGCCCACATCAGCACATGGGCAAATATCAGGGGATTTAAAATATTTTACCCACGAAGAGAAGAGATTAAGTCAAACTGAACTGCCCAGCATATAAATGGGCTTACAAAACCGCCCCTCAATTGTTGCACAGTAAGTTTTCCCCCGCGGGGTTTTGGTCAAGTGTCTGTGCTTTGAGACTGAGAGACGTTAAAAAGATTCAATCCCTTCCCAGGCAGAAAATGTTATTCCTAACTACTAGATCCCATTGCCGGGCAAGGGCTTGACAACCTTGCCATATGCTACTCTGATCTCTAGAATGGGGCTGACAAATTAAACAAAAGCCCTGCCCTCTCAAAATACCATTCCTGTAAAGCAATATATTCTTTTATTCCCAAAAGTTTTAGTACATTTTTCCACCCTTCCAAATAAGCCATCATGTTCCACTGCAAGGTGATGGCGGCACCAGACAGATATTCCCGTCCCAGGGTAGTTGCAATAATTTCAAGTAGATATCCAGCAAGTCCTGTTTTACTGACGGCAGATTTAGGGGTTTCACAGAGCCTGCCTGCTCTCTCCAGAGATGACAGAGCCAACAGAATTGTGAGTTTCGAAGGAGTACAGGCAACAAATTGCCTTCCAAGCATGCTGTGTTTAGGTAAACCTGGTTATCAGCTTCTAGTTTCCTAGAGGCTGAGTTTAATTAAAATATAAGTTGACAAAAGCCGGCATGAAACATGAGAACCCTGTTGGCACTTGGAGGGAACCCAGCAACTGCAGAGTGGACAGAAGCTCTCCGTTTGGAAAAGGTTAAAACTGCTGGGTGGAAATGAGTGCCAGCTACAGGGTGGCTGCTACTGACCTGGGTGTTTGCACTCACCATGGACCAAACCCATTTTTCCCTGATTTAAAGGCAACAGGCATGGCTGAGATGTCTCCAAACCCTTTACTTCTCTGCATGGCAATCTAACCTGGAATTTAGCTAAGGTTTTGTTCTCCATGAGGAGACGAAATGTCCCTTATTTGAATGGATTGTTTGTTCTGAAATGCCGACGCTATTAAGAGAACAGAAAAGATCCAGAATTTCGATGGAGACCTGTTAAAGGAAAGGATATATGTCCAGGTTTTGCATAGAGTCCTGTGATGTAGCTGATGAAAAAAAGGAAGAAGGACGAGGCTCCCCTCTCTCCCTACACTCGCCTTCATGACGGCTCTGCAATGAGCACTTCAGAAGCCTGAAAATCTACAAAGTGTGGTACAAAGCTACACCTCTGCCCTCCAGCCTGATAGGTAGAAACGTTCCTGCAAGTATCAAGCACCGAAAGTCTTGGGAGTTTCAGCTGATATTTGGAGCTTGATGGAAGCAGAGGATTTCTGGTGTGGCTTTGACGCTCCTGGAATGAAGGAGCAGGTCTGAACAAGGTAAGTGTCTTTCCAGAGAACAACTGGGGCACAGTCAAGCAATAATTGCTTTTAAATTGCATCCCCATTTCGGGTGGGGGATGCTCATCAAAAATATTCTTATTCTCTGTAGCGTTCTGCTGACCTTCCCAGTCAAGTACAGGAGAAGGAAGCAGAGGGATATCTGCCCCTCCTCAGAGCAACACCTCAGAGCCTGCCCAGGTGTCTGCAATAGATTTTGTGCCTCAATCCGTATTGATGGTTCCTTTTTTGAAGTAGAAATATGCCGCTCCCACGAGAGATGCAGAGGGACTGCGTGACAGGCATGCCACGGTTGTCCACAGCAGTGAATTCCTGCTAAATACCACTGGGAAAAACAATAAATTAATGCTGGAGATGAATCCTGCTGAAGCCAACAGTGGTTTCTAATGGAGTAATTTAACCCAGTATTTCTGCATTCTTAATGCTCTATCTCCCTTTTATTTCCAGCTCTGCAGACTGTAGGGATGCCATCAAATCCACCTTGGACGTTGAGGAGAGGACAGTCAAGATCTCTGAATTGTCCTGCCAAATCCTCCTGCGGAAAAAGGAAGAGTCTAAAACGGCACAGGCATTTGGATTTGTGTCCTTTCACTGATAGCCTGCGACAATGTGTCGTTAATATCTGAATATCAAACCCAGATGAAGAAGGAAAGGCTGCTTTCCATCTGTGTCTACTGCAGCTGTGTCCAAGTGTTCCCAGGAACAGCCAGGGAAATGTTGTCAGAGTTTTGGGATTTGGAGGGGAGCAGGCAGACAACAATCTGGCCAACCCATCTGAAACTCCAGTGAAAATTCAAAACCCACAGCATGTCATTATGCAGATGGCTCCTAATGATGGCTCCACATTCTTATTTATTTTCAGATATTTTGAGGTTAAAATCTAAGAAAAGGCCTTCATCCAGGCTCTCTGGTTTGGCGGAATCTTCACCTGCTCCATGGTCATCATGACACAACAGACCCAGTGAAGACGAGGATTCTTCTGTATGCCAGACTGAATTGAATTCAAATTTATCAAATCCTCCCACCAGTCCACCAGCACGGCTGCAGAGAATAATTGACCTTGCTTAATATAAAGAAAGGAAAAAAAGTCAAATTATTGGTTAACACTGTAGAGTTCCATGGGGGAATTATATAAAGACGGATAGAGCTGATATCCATCTTATTTATCAGACTATTTTTAGTGGATAAACCGGTCAAGAAAACAGCAGGAGTTTAATAAAGTATACATTAGTAGAACAATTATGGAGTAGTTGCAGCAGCTTGCTCCCATCTGGTAGGGAGCAGTAGGAAATATTGTTCTGCTGGTATAGGCTCTTGAAATGCAGTATTTAAGAGAATAATACATTTCATGGTGAGATAGGCTACAGGTTATATTCTGCAAAAGTATTTTTGTAAAAGTCAGGGAATGTCTGATATATTTCCATTTTCCATCCAGCCTTTCAGTATCTCATTTACCAATGAAGGATCTTAAAATCATAATGGGTTCTATCATCTTCCTGCAGCACGGGAAAGTATTAATATAGGTAAATGGCAGGCAGAGGTACATTTCACATTTCATGATTTAGCCAAGTGCGAGCCAAGAGTCAGAATCAGACTTTGGATCACCAAAGCTCTCCTCATTTTGTGGGAAAAATTCCTGCTGTTCACACTTAGGCTGAAATGCCTTAGATGATGCTTTTCAAGAGAATAAAATACTGAAATAACTCAAGCATTTTCCTCAGTGGCAAAGCACAGTGGCACACAGCCCTGCCTGGTGGTCCATTTTAAAGCTGAGTAACGTTTTAGCTACTAAAGGACAGACAGAACTCGTAGAAACACTGAGCATGTGACAGGCAGCCTGGAGAGTTTATAGATAAAACAGTGGTAGAAAGATGCTTTCAACTTCCAAAAGCCAGCAGGGCCCTGGCTGCTAGGTCTAACAACACTCCTGTTATTCCAGAAGCTCCTAAAGGTAATTCATGTCCTCTCATCATCACCAGATCCTCCTGGTTCAGTCCCTACAAAATCGTGTGTGCAGAGGTCTGCAAGAGATGGAACAGGGAACCTCTCTGGCTGTGACATTTTGCTCCCTGATCGGTACATATTGGGAACTGCTGCCTGAAATTACTGAGCCAAAAAAAAATTTTTTAAACTAAAACCTTGGCTACCGTGTTCTTTCAAATAATTCACAAGCACTATATTCCCCGGATAGTGGCCCGTGGCAGTGACAGAGCTGTTACACAGGACGAGACAGAGACCTTGGCATCAGTGCGGGTACTTTTATTTTTTGGTGTATTAGCAGTACACAACATAGTGCCAACATCGTCAGTTTGGTCAGGGGTGACAATAATGGGCCAAGGGGGCTTTTTATCCCCCCTGCATCTCCAAGAGTTTCCTGGGTATTAAATAAAAACTATACTATCATTCTTCCCTCCTGGTTTTTCACAGTAAATATCTAGCATCTCCATATTCTGCTGCACTGCTGGAGGAGGGTCAGCTCTGACAGGAACGTAAGGTATTAAGAGTGCTGTGTCTGAAACCCAGAGCGAGTTATCACTTTATTTCCTGGGCAAGACGGAATATTTTCCCTGCCATTTTACTAGCACAACCAGAGACCCACAGCAGCACATAGAGGTGGGAAATTCAGGGAAATAAGTGAGACAAAGGAAGTGTCTCAAAACATACCCACACAAACTGTCCCCAAACAGCTCCAGAAATGCATCATGTTTTTGGACTGTGGCTACAACTGAATGTGAGGGTGTCCCTGCCCATATAACTGGATGAGCTTTAAGAGCCTTCCAGCCAAAATAATTCCATAATTCCATGAAACGCTAACAGACCATAGATTGTTTGACAAAGCAGGCCAGGCTTTGGGCAGAGAAAATCTTTTCCTTCCTGAAAGAGTGAAATTGAATCCTAAAAGTATTTCTGGTTAGGTTAACCAACACAGCTACTGGTAAAACTCAGTAAAAAAGATTACCACAGAAGCCACTAAATTAATTTCGCTAAAATGTGCTTTAAAAGAGAAAAAGCACCCTTGCATGTTATTATCCCTATGATTTTCTTAATTACTTTGATTATATACCACACCTCAGGGTGAAGTAGATGTAAATAAATATCACTGCCTGGAAGCCTGCAGGCTTCTGCTTCCTAAGGCGGCGGTGTGTGTTGTGCTCTACTTCCATTCTCTAATTCGTTTAGTTCCTGCCAGCTCCTGGACATAGGCACACTAGTCTGGACAGAGCTGAGCAAAGGCTGGTGCAGGGAACAAGTATTTGCCAGCACTGTTACAGAGTCCCAGAAGCATTTTTTGTTCAGTAAGATCCATTGCCCTTTTATCATGGACAGGGGGATGTATTTCAGGGCTTCTGCCAGGATTTTCTCTTTCACCTTCCAGTTAACCTCAACTTGTGAGTGCAAAAATTCCCAGCTCCATCCCCCTGACTCCTGACCCTCTCTAAGGAAAGAGAATCTATTCCGAAAAGCTGGCTGGGACTCACAGAACATTCAAGGAGTTTCAGGCAGCACCTTGCTGTTCCCACTGCAAATTTGGCTGAGCTACAACCGCTACAAATCACTCCTGATCATTCAGCTCTACAAAATTTCCTTCAGAGTATCCTTCCTCTGCCACGTTTTTTCCCTCTCCATTCCCGCCATGAATGAGTGATCAGATGAAAGAAGATCTAGTTCTCAAAAGAAGTATCATCTACCCACTGATGATTTTCCCTTCTCCTTCTCCTCATTCTTCAAAAAAAATCTTAGAAATAACCTGCATTCATTGTCCACACCCAGCTCATTCTGATAGAAACGACGTATTTTATCTCCTCTAGCGCTGAGCATGAAGTGTATCAGCAGAGGAAAATCTGACTGCTGCTTCTTTATTTAACTATTTATTACTGGTTTTACCAAGGATTTATTGCCTTTTTTGTTAGAGAACCATGTATACAAAGCTATGGCTCAAATGCAGCCCATATTTTAGTCAGATTTACGTGAAACAAGTTTTTCTGTTTGTGTAACGAATATGGGTTTTCTTTAAAAATTGCCACTATTCACATAGAGTGTATGAGATTAGAAGAGTTGGGAGAGCATGTGCTGGGGCATCACAGAACCAAGAAGGACACATATTTCACCCATCTATTCCCCCTTAAATTACAGAAACTAATTTTAGTCAGCAGCTGTGGATCCCTATGAATCCAGGATATCTGCAGGTGTTATCAAATCACCACAGGAAAACGACCACGATAAAAGCGTGTTCTTTTAAATAGTCAGAATAGAGCAGAAGGAAAGTGTGGCAGGAGGGGCAGTGGAGAAGTTTTGGGGTGATGGACGAGGAAAAGCTCTCCACAGTTTTCACTTTGATAATAGGGATTTCCAGAGTGCTGGGCACCAACAGAAAGTAATGTTAATTTAAAGCAGAGCACAACCTTGTGGAGTGCAGGGTGACGTCTCTGCTTCGAGTCATAGTTCTGTAACCCGTGCGTTTTACTAGGCAATACCGATAAAACCACAGATTCAGTCCCTGTTAAGGCTGTTCATCTGAACTTAAACTCTAGGTGAGGGGAAAAAAAATCCCACAACATTTACCTGGGGTAAAGTCAGGGTTGTTTTTTCAAAATGAATTAATTGTGTTCATGCAACCCAAACATGTATCAATCTGAAGTACAGGCTGCATGAAGAGAAGACAAAATAAAACGTGATTGGATTTAGTTAAGATCCTAGGCAGTGTAACATACTTGAAGGGACTTAAATGAAGACATTCCCTGCTGCCGGGATTTCCAGGGCTGTGTATTTTTTTCAAGGCAATTCTGAAGTTTTGTATGCAGGCTCCTGCCGAGGAGAGGGGAGAATATCTGTTAATCAAATGCAATCACTACTATGAGAGCAATTTAAAAGTATGGGGAAACACATGGTACTTACATTAGATTTTCGTCTTATCCTCTCTGGATAATTAGCTCCTACTTCGTTTTAGAGAAAGGGAGGAGACACAAAAACCAGCTTTTCCCAACTCATACAAGGATTCTGTCGCAGAGGGAAAATTAATCTCAAAATTTTTTTGGAGAGACATCTCTTCTGCCTTGTTCAGGGTGGTCTTCCCGATTTGCTCTCATTTCTGACAAAGTGGTTCTTGCTGATTTCCCAGGCAGGAGATGGAACAAAATCTTTTTTGGACCGTAAGAATAAGATTACAGACTGGTTAATTTCACAGCAGTATTCTTGCTCCTGAGTCACTATGCCACCCCAGGGGAGCCTTTGTGCAGTGGTGTCGCCGTCACAGGATTTTGTCTCAGAGTGCAGCCTCTCCTCCTGCTAATTCTCACCAGAACAGGTTTTCATAAATCCATGAAGGGATGAATCAATTTGGATAAAACACTTTGGAGCAGCAGGCAAAGAGTTATTGCAGAGAAAGAGAAATTTATATTATTGAAAGGAAATTAAGTTCATAATTAAATCCAAAGATGACTGGAGAGAGATGGTCAGTTGCCCTTTTTAATTTCATAAAAAGAAAGACCAGAGCACTCCAAATTCTCCAAATCAGCCGTTTGTCCCAAGTCTTCCCTCAGCTCTTGGAGGGGGCTCAATATGGAATTCTGAAAAAGTGTCTTAGCAGGATCTTTTTAAGGATTTCTGACCTGCAGCTCACTCTACTGATGAGTTAGGTAAAAGATAACTAACTGACCCAAAATAAACCACAAGAGAAAGGAGCAAATTCCAGTGAGTTTTGGCCACGTTTCATGGCACTGACGACGAGTGAGAGCTTCTAAGAGAGAAAGAGTGAGAGCAGGGCACGGGAAGTGAAGGTTCTGCTCATGTGGCTTTTAGGGAGTAATTCTAGGGCAGGCAGCTGAGAAGAGCGGCACAGAAACAAAAAGTAATCGAAATAAAGACTGTAAGAGTGCTGGAAATAGCAAAAAGCTGGGTAACATATATTAACTTTGCGATACCTCAGTGTTTAAAGGGTGATGGAGAGGTGAAAACTGATTTTATTGCCGTTGATTGCACTTGGTATCCAGAAATTGTCCTGGTTTCAATGAAAGTGAATCCTAAGAAGAGACTGGATTATTAAAAGCATAAATTCATTTGTAGAAATTAAACTCTTTGCACTGAAACACCATCAAAACCAATCTAGCTTAATCAAAGCTTTTTTTCCTGCTGAAAATTACGATCCAGAAGAAAAAACTATAGCTTTATTCTGCACTTTTGGTTCTTGAAAACATCTGCTCTTTAATATACTTAAATTATCAGTCTGAAAACACCAGTGATTGAAATCAGCATAAAATCAACAAATATTAAAATTACTGCAAAATCACCAATGATATTTAAATTGTTTCTGCCTTGATCAATAATTTCCTGTAATTTAAGGCTATGTCGCCAGGGATCTTGCTTTTTCCTCCCAGAAAAGAGGACATTGCATATGAGACACAGAGACCGTGAAGATGAAAAGGCTATTTTTAATTAATCATAATTAAAAAGTAAAATAAACCTATGAGCAATAAGTAAGTAATCAGAAAGCGGTATTTTAGCAGAAAAAATGGTCATTTAAGTACTGTGGGAATGTGTCTGACACTGTTGGTGTATATGGAGAAAATTTTATTAGTACTAAAACGCTGGAGGGTTTTTTGATGCAATAAAATATTCGTCATATATTTGAAAAAGCAGGCTCTTTTCCTCAAAACATTTGTATTAGACTGCATTTAGCTGTTACCTCTGTTTTTGTTTGAAAATATCCTCGGAAACCTCCGAGAAAATAAAGTGTCTCCAAGCTGGAGCTGCTCTTAATATAAGCAATCCTGCCTTGCAATGAGCAGACTCACAAATATCTATAATCAGCAGGTTTGCTGAAATAGTTAAACTCCTGAATTTTCATTTCACAGAGCCTAAAGTGCCTCCTCACTATATTAAAAAATGCATTTCAGAAATGGAGCTGCTGGGAAAACAGTTCTGCCCTTTGAAAAAGTAAACGTCGTAGGAGCGTTTATTTCTCCCTAAACTGGTAAAAAAATACAGCTTTTTTTTAATAAAGGCATGATGGGCTAAGAGAGAAAAACGCTGCTGTAAAATAATTACATATGTACGCTATACATCTCCAGGGTAAATATGTCTTCAGTGAGTTTTGAAGTATCCTCTGCCCTGGATATCCCCTATGAAAACCAGGCCATCACTGAGGTGTTAGGGAAAAATTAGATATGCCGCAGTGTTTCGTGTGAAATTCACTCTCTGGGAACACAGAGTGGAATTAGAATTGGAGTTGGAACACTACTCTCTAAGACTTAATGAATGAGATGGGCTTGCCAAAAGTTCGTGGAGATGCAATTACAATTCAGAAATTATTTTATTTCTCCTATTCCATCAGCTGTAGCCATAATGAGGAGACAATATTATTCAATAAAAGGAGGCTTGAGCAGTTCTTCTGTCCAAACGTGGCTGTTTCAGAACACCCATTTTCTCTTCCTTTTCTTGTAAACCAGCAGGGACAAGACTCTCCCACTCCTTACATTGTGCAGTGACACACTGAAAGGGGATCAGAGCCTCTGAAGAAGGAAAAAACTATTTCCAGTCTTGTGATATCAACACAAAAATGCGATGAGGGATAGCCAAAGAGCACATGCAGAGGTCACAGTGTGTAATTTATGTTGTTAAGTTTGAACAACTGCCAGAGAGAAAATTACCCCAAAATTCAGGAACAATCACCGCTAGGGGAGTCACCAAATTAACTCAGGTAGGTTGCTCAACAAGGCATTCCCAGATTTTATCTGGGTTTTCTCTCTCTGACAATGGATGTGATTTTGTTCACACTGAACTTTATACTGCCTGAGGAGGAGGGAGGGATATTAAAGGAGTGACCTAACACGGGAGGCATGTTTGTGATATTTAGTGCGTCCTGCCCGGCTGCAGGTCTGAGTCTGGTCTATAAAACTGCAAGTTTTCATTGTGTCTTGCGCTCAGAGATGTGTTACTGCAACCTTTACCCAGCCTCCAACTGGCACAGCAGGAGTGACCTCCATTACCACTAACCAAAAGAAATAAAGTATTTTTTTCTTTAAGTATTTAAATACGTCCCTAAAAAGGAAATTATTTGGCAGCAGTATGAAAAATGTGGAGACCATTGAAGGAATAATACAGTAAAAATAGGTCCCTAACACATCATCTTGTGTTTTATTTCTTAAAACAAGGAACACTCCTTAAATATAACAAGGTTAAATAATTAAAGAAAATTATTTATGAAATTAAGGTCCCTCACAAGTAAGTAGATCAAATAAGATTAAATGAGTGTGTGCAAATAGATTGGACTGTAGATGTTTTGTCTGGTTAAATAGATATTAATTGATTGGGTATTGTGTTTTCTCAGAGGACTACATAAAAAAGTCCTATAAAAATTAAATATTGCTGAAATTGTCCACAGGTAGAGAAACCAAAAATGGTTTGGGTGTAAGTGTCCTTAAAGCCCATCCAGACCCACCCCCTCCAAGGGCAGGGACACATTCTACTATCCCAGGGCGCTCCAATTTGAATATAGACACTTCCAAACAAGGGAGAGCCACCACTTTCCTAACCAGCAACTGCATTAAAAGCTATCTCAACATACCTCACTGTCCAGTGATGACACTGATGTTGAGAATCCTGGTTGGAAATGTGGAACAAGAGAATTTGAGTATTTATTTCACTGTCTTTGGCTCGCAGAAGTGTCAGATGTGCCGATCAGGATTTCCTAAACATAGGGCACCATTGTGTTTCTGTGGCTTGGCTCTCAGTAGTCAGATTCTTAATTTAATTCCATTCCCTACTTTTCACCTTTGGATGGAGAGGAACAGATTATCTTCCTGTATTTATGGCGTAGTTTTGACTGAATCCATGGGAAAACCTGGAAAACAATCCAGCAACTTCCCAGACCAGTAAAATACTCTGAGCAGTGAGATCTCTGTGGTGGGATAACCTCAACTCCCTCTCCCTCTTGCCCACCATACAGCTGTAAAGGTCTATTATTCATTGTTGCTTTTGGGAAGGGGATGATTTGAGGGGACTAAAAGCTATAGAACCTCTCCATATTCACAGGCTGAACCAATTACTAGTAGGTAAAGAGGAAAATCTGCAGTAATTCATCCGCATCTCCTCCGTGTTAAAAAAAAAAAGCACTGCTCCTCTTCCCTGTTCAGTATTAAAAGATAAATGCATGGAGAAACTTTGGAGGATCAGGCAGCAAACTGGGAGCTGGATAAGCATCAGGAGCAGTCAATTATTGATTTTATGTACAGGAATGGTGGAGCAGGGGACGTCTTGTCCTACTCCAGAGTAGCAAATCTTAGTAAAAATTATCTGACTACTACCTACTGGCTGTTCTTCTGAAATGCGAATTATCAAATATCCATCGCAAAGGTCCATTTTATCTTTGGTCCACATGTGTTTACACAGAAAATCCCAAATCCAGAACGCATTGGTTTGGAAGGGATACTAACTGCCATCCACTGCCACGCCCTGGGCAGAGACATAATCCATTATCCCAGGTGTGTCCAAGTCCGGCCCAACCTGGCTATGGGGACTTTCAGGGACCCAGAGGCAGCCACAGCTTCTCTGTGGGCCTCATTCTGGTCCCTCCCATTCCCACAGGGAGGAATTTGCCCCTCATTTACTACACAACCCTCCCCTCTGGCCGCAGGAATCCATGTGTTTATGGTAGGACCAACAGAATCTTCATTGAATAGACAAAGTTTGGGGTTAAGAGCAACTTTTTTATCATTGCACAGGTGAGAGCTGGCACTGCAGCATTTAGGTTTGTTCCAGGTATAACTCTGGCAGATATTGAGGAGAGATATCAGTGAGGTTTAACCATGAAATGTTTAAAGCACTGCTACAGTAAGCCAAGAAAGACCCAGTGACTTATATTGGAACACATATATTTCTTCCATATAATTCGTGACCTTCTATCAGGTGTTTTCTCTATGGAAAATTCTTATGAATATTTTATAACCAGCCATTTTACCCTTGCTGCGCTGAATACAGAACCAGCTTGAATGGTAAGCACAGAATAAATGCAACTGATGTGTAAAACCCAGAGCCAAGCTTTCTTTACTAGCTAAAAAAGGAAAGCATAGGGCTAGAAATATAAAGGAATTAAAATCCAAGAGCAGAAATAAATGGACTCCACAAAATTAAAATTTTTTTTTCATTTAACTGTCCAGCATCTCATGACTTCCTTCCGTTTGATTTTTATTGGAATGCTCTTTCCCTGCTCTTTACATTTTAGAAGTCGTGACCTCTTTTTCCATGCTCAGAGACATCAACTTCTATCAGCCTCAGAATTTCACAGGCAAGTGATCAGTTATCCACATGAGATTGATTTTTTGGATACCACTGTTTTGAAGGAAACACTTTCCACAGCAGAAGGACTTTTTCTAGTAAAGTTTCTTTTAACGTGTTCCTGGTACTAGTTCTGTATTTTCTTTCCCATACCTCAAATCACTGGAGGACATCGGATGTGATGGTGTGCTTAGCCAGGCTACAAGGCTTTTCCGATCACATTCAGTAGAGCCAAACACAGACTGAAAATTCGAAGTAATAGCAAGAAACTACAGAATTTCTCTCAGTTTATCAAGTAAATCCAGTGAAGGGCAGTATTTCAGTGCAGTACCTCCTGAAATTATAAAATGTGTCCAGTCAAAAAAGCTCAGATTTAAAAGACTGGCCCCAAAAAATTCTGGACAATCGGGATGAAGGTCACTATAGGAATAACACCCCCAGGATACACCCGTTCATCACCTGCGCTGAACCAGTGACCAGGAAGACCTTGCATGGAGACAGTCCTGAAATCAGACCTGCCAGCCTTGACTTGTCAACAGATGATCTGAAACGATGCCTGAGACACACCACGATGGGGAATGTCACGGCAGTCTTATTCATGTCATGACTCCCGGGATCTTTCTCCAAATTTAGGTGGATTCGTAGTATGAGAAAAGGGCAAGGGATGAATTATAAGGAAAACGGGAATAGTAACAAAGAGAGATGCCCACTCAGAATTGCTCCAATTAGGCCAGGAAACCGGTTTAGAATCACCTCATTGCCAAAAAATTTATCTCCTTGCACTAAGCTTGAGGAAGGCAACCTGTAGAGCAGCAGCACTGCTGGAACCATCACATTTCTAATAAAAACATTCATAACTTACACAGTGTTTTATGTGATTCAAGAATGGGGATTACATGCAGATGACATTTTCTCAGAGCGGTTGACAATAAATATTGCATAGAGAAATCTGAGATAGCTCCCCCTTATACACCAATATCTGCACAATAAAGCCCCCAGGACGGATAGTGCTGAGCAGAATTTTGCCCTTGCTTTCTCCAGGTTGTCGTTTGTCTCCCCTCTTCCCCGGAATCTCTTTGGCAAGGGTTTCCCACAGAAATTATGAGGAGTTAATTCCACAGGGGCTGAAAAAATGGATGAGGAAGTGGGGGTGAGAACTCGGAAAGGTCATGGTCTACCTCATTATGTGTTTGCTCCCTTCTGTTTCCATCCTCTGCCTTTTTTCATCACAAGGAAAATGGTCTGGATATCACCCCAGCCCCTGTCATTTCGGGAAAATTAGTGAACGTAGCAGACAAAGTGCCCCACCACACGGGTCAGGGAAACCTGCCTGGGCAGCAAAGGAAAAGTAGACACAGCAGAATGATGCCAAGGACGTAAACAGATTCCTAGAAAATAGTAAATTACGGAAGAGCTGGAAACAATGTTATGTAACACAGGAACCCAATGTGCCGGTCGCCGGGAAGGAGTTATACTGTAGCGTCTCATCCTGGAAAAGATGCTGGAAATCAAAGGTGTTGAAGGTCTGAGGCTCTCCAGAGAGAATGCTCCCTTCCCTTTGGGCACAAGGTGTCAAAAATCGTTTATGGATCTGTTTCACGCTACCTTGTGCCTTGCTAACCATCAACAACACGGACACTGGAATATTTTCCTAAATTGTGATTTCTCCTGGACTTCACCATTGCCCGAAAATCAGCTCCAGAGACTCAGTTACCTGGGAGAGAAGAAGTAATCCATTTGCCTTCCTCCTTTTACCCGTCTGCCAAATAGAAATAATACAGCCTTAAGTATTATAGATTTTTCTTTTTGCCTCTTCAGTGAAGCAGTCAAGCTCCTCGAACAGAACCTCACGCAACACCTCTGTTTGATTAATGTCATGCTTTGGAGGTAAAAAACCTCTCTACTTCTGAAAAATAGAAGCAAATCCTTTATCGCTGCTTACAGCCTGTTTGCCCTGCTGGAATACCAGGAACCCTCCTGGCTCATACAGGCGCCTACAGGAGATGTTGCTGCTGTGTTTCAGTCTTACAAATAGCAGGAGAAGATCGCCTGAACCTGAAGTAATTCCGCAGGGTTTTGCCCTGATGAGAGGATTCAAAGAAAATATTCTGGGAGAGAAACTTGCCCACTGATTATTCTTTCCAAGAGGGAATTTAAAAAAGACAAAAAATGAGTGGGCAAGGGAACAGTTTCCAACCGATAGAGTAAATTGGATATAAGGAAGGAATTCTTCCCTGACAGGACGAGGGGTGGGATGAAATACACTGAGAGGCTGCGTCTGACCTCGGTTCCCTGGCAGCGTCGAAGGCCAGGGTGTACAAGGCTTGGAGCACCCTGGGACGGTGGAAAATGGCCCTTCCCAAGGCAGGGGTGAAACTGAATGACATGTAACATCCCTCGAAACCATTCCAGGATTCTCTGATTTTTTCTAACCACACAATCAGCCTGTGCTCTCTGCATTTTAAAGTAAATTAAAGCATCATTTCGCCGGGTCTTGCTTAGTCAGGGGATTAAAAAGGTGATCCCTGGGACCACGGAGAAACAGTTAATGGGGAAAAGTGAATTAACCTGATAATCCTTCCCCATTTATTGATTTGTTTACATTTGAGCACAACATTAAATGTTTTTAGCTTGGCAGCAGCTTATATATTCTTTTTCTTGACGTATTAATCCAAACCACATAAAAGCGTACTGTGACTATGAAATTATACACATATATATGTTCATTAGCCCAAACCACATGTCAACTACAGAATTAAAAAAAATATCTATTTTGAATGGAGGGTTCTGAGCACAGGATTTTCCCTAAATTTTTTGCACTGTGAGTGTGCACCACTTTTTTTCGCTATCTGAATGAGAAAAACAGCTCAACATGGATATTATTTTACTTTCTAGCCATCTCCCCTGTGGAGGGAAAAAAAACTTACTTCAATGTGTAAAAAAAATAAAGAGACTAACAAGAAGCTCAGGTCCTAAACCTTTCTTAAGGTCAGATGGCCTTTGGGTAAGCAATGCTAATTTCTGGCTCTCTCCTGTCCCCTGTACAAATCTGGAATTTTTAAATGGAAGCAGCAAAGGAAAGAACTTCAAACATTTTGCTTGGTGTGTCACTGTGTTGAGTCTCACGTCCTCTGACGCAGGGAGAACAGAGTACCACTGCTGGAGGAGCAAATGGCATTTCTGATAACTTCAAATATAAATATGGTCAAAATACTGCATCTGCTGTGATGTCAAGGAGAACCAAAGAATTCCCATCCTCTGCCTCAGCAGCTGTCCCTAACAGGGGAGAAGAATACCTTCTTTTGAGGCCTAACTATGATAGAGAAAAAAATCTGGAATGTGAAAAACTGGAGGCCTCTCTAAATTTTGCTCTCGCTCAGCCTGGAACATGCTGGCTGAAGTTGAATAAGGGAGAAAGACATTGAGTTTGAGGCAGAAACTGGACAAAGGTGGTGGTAAATTATCCCAAGCAATGGTACAGCCTAAGAGAAAGGAAGAGTTAATCCTTGAAAAGAAGAAGCACAGTCAGAAAGAAAAGACGTCCTAACTTTTATTGCATTTGGACACAAAGATAGAAAAGGAAAAGGTAGCAATGCCGGCTCCAACTGGATTTTTACGTACCAACAGCTGTTGACAAAAATTTTTTTAATTGAAACATTAATTGTCTTTTGCAAGGTCAAAAAGGAACACAGCTTTTAGGCATCCCTTGATTCTCCATTAAGATTCTTTGAGATATAAATACCTTGCAAAGCCTGAACTGTGTAAACGTCGATGCAGGCCTGTGTCTTGCTGTTGAAATGCGGCTAATTTAATTTAAAATTCTTTTCCTGTCATTTCTAAGGCTGATAATGAACAGGTCGACATTTTTATTTTCCATAGCCGGAAAGGCTCTACTGTAGCTTCTTATTAAGATGGGATGCTTCCTTGAAGGAATGTAATCCTTCCTCTTTCAAAGATGATTTTAAACAAAAATGGGTTTCTCAACTGGATGGTTTTGAGAGTTAGATAAATGTGTTTCAGCAGCGAAATGGATTGGGCTGTTTGCATTTTGTCACAACCATCTCAATCTGTCCTGCCAGTAAAATACATCCTATCAAAGCTTTGGGCCACAGGGTGTGTTTGGCTCACAGTGTGTGTTTTTCAGCAGCCTTAATCCATCCTGTCAACAGAATCCATTGAGAAGGAAAATAACTCAATCTCTCCTGTCAGAACCAAGAGAAATACCTTGGTGATTGGACTACGAAAAAAGACAAACCCGGCTGTCAAAAATCTGTATCTTCAGGACCGGAAAAGAGAATCATGATATATTCATTAGCTTAATATAAGTAAATGATACCAGTGAGGAAATTAAATAAAGTGTTCATATTTCCTGGTGGGTAAGGATGTGATCCTGGAAGTTTCCAGAGTGAAGGCTGATATTTCCACCAGCCAGAACTGAATTGAATATGTAGTTCAATCCAAGGATGCTGGATACTGTTATATATTTTCTAACATCCCGAAAATGCTGGATAGTGACTTCTGTAATTCATAAAGAAAATTCAAGGCTCTGGAGGCAAATTATAAAATTTCATAGAATATGAAGGCAGAATAAGCTGGTTTCTCCTGCTTACAGAAACATCACAGCAGTAGAAATATTAAATCCATTTTCGCGTCCTTTCAATTGTAAATTTAGTGCCTTGCGCCAACTCTTCCATTCAGACATGGTTATTCCCTCTCTGCCTTGGTTTGCTGGGGCCTCCTGCATATCCTGTGTGCCAGGACGCTGTTCCTTCCATTTTTTTCCTAGACATAACATAAATTCATTTCCAAAATACATTAAAATAGTCTCAAGCAAGTTCTCAGAGTGTAAAGTGTGACACCTCCAAGTTCTTTACTCGCCCCAAAGTCTATGCCTCCCGGTCACTGTGCCAAATGTGGTGTGGACATTAAGATAAGTGTTCATTTCAAGTGTCATATCCGTAAAGACTGGCTGTTACCACGTTATAAAAGACAGGGAGATATTAAAGAAGGTTTGGCGCCTGTCCTGGGTTACAGTGTGTTCTATTACCATGAGCTGTTGAAAGAGGCGCAGCGATGCCCCTTGCCTCCTCCCTCTAGGCTATCTCTTGTTAATGCGCCCATCAGTGCCTTGCCCCGTGACTCACCATCCCATTGTGAGATGCTCTGCCCAGGGGGAAGGAACCAAGCATTCCCACCAGGATAAAACCTGGGGTCTGGAAGAGCAGAGGGAGCCTTACCTGCTAGGATCCCAGAGTACAAGGGCCACACAACCACCATTGGACTTTCCAAGGAGGACCAGAATTTTTCTACAAGATCACCGCAACAAGAGAACACTTCAAAGAGAACTGCAGATACCACCGCATCGGACTGCTACCAACAACGTGCTGGCAGAGTGCCAGGTTTTATCCCTGACTTTCGCAAGTTAAACCAGTTTCTCTGTACTATTATTTTGTTATATATATACTAGTAAAAACTGTTATTCGTATTCATCATGTTTCTGCCTGAAAGCCCCTTAATCTGAAATTTATAATTATTCGGAGGGAAGGGGTTCGTGTTTTATATTCCAAGGGGTCTCCTGCCTTCCTTAGCAGACACCTGTCTTTCAAACCAAGCCAGCATGTTTGTGAGATCACCTTGAGATGATGCAGGGTTTTCTTGCAGTATCAGCCAGATGCTGCTTTGAAAAAGAATGCTTTGTTACAGTAATCTCATGCTGAGCATACAAAATCAAGCATCCTTTCAAAGTTACCTTCCCACTTTTTTCCCTGAATTTTGGTGTAAGGCTCTTGTGCCCCAAGTAAAACGTGAAGGATGTAGAGGGGTACTTGGGGGAGGTCCATAAAATCCTGAGTTTCGGCAGGACAGCTTGGTCTTAAATGCGTTAAACTGTATCCTGCATGCAAAACACCTGGTTCGTGTGTTTTTATGTATCTCTTTTTTTGTGATTTTATCTTTTCAACCCTCATTCCACAAAGGAATTCTGAAAGAACACGAAAATGTGATACTTATTTAACAAGGGATAGGTGCTTCTCTTGTGTATAATGGAAGATGTACCAGCGCGGACCTCGAAACTTTAGACATCGAAAGGCAAAGAAATTTTTGAAACTTTTGCCTGAATAGAGAGTCATGTGACCTAAAACCTCTGCTCAGCTCTCTTAATTCCTGAAGTAGAGAACACCAGGATAGCCTCAAGCAGGGGAAGGTGAGAGAATGAAGGGAAGATAGGTAATAGACACGAGCGGAAAGAAAGCAACAAAAGTAATTTCCTTTTCAGTATTTAAAGAGAGCAATCAAATCCAAAATCATGGGGCAATTGCAAGGCAAATTCCATTTTGCCCCTCCTTGTCCCTCTCCTGCCGCAAGAACAAATAAGCGCATAAAAATTCTATGTTGTGGAGTTGCTTTTGAGTTGTGCAGACTGAGTTAGGAATTCATCTGGGGAAGCAAGATGTCACAGAGATCCCTCCCAATTAGGGGAGGAATTGATCACTACATTTTTTAAATTCCTTTGAATTTCTGCACTTCAGATGAAGATCCTTCTATTCTGAAACCGGCTTGGCGTCTTATATTCCTATCCTAGACCTGGGCTCTGCTAATTAGTAGCCGTTTTAACTGCACTTGTTGGAGATACCTTCTGAAGTGAAAGGAATCATTTTGATCACAGAAAAACAAATGATCTTCATGGGATATTTCACAATGGGCTTTTTGCACCTACAAAGTATTCTTGAGTTTTCAATGATTTATTGATGCAATTGCTTTGGCTTTCCAGTATTTTTCCTTCTTTTTAATATGCAAACTATCTCCCAGGCCATTATTACTTCTCGCCTTGATCATTTACTACCTCATATTAGCAGCCTCTTCCCCAGTTCTGTTTTTCCACACTTGGCAAAGCAATAGTAGCAGGGATATATTTTTCTATTAGTAGGGGGCCTGGCGCGTGCATTCTGACCCTTGGAAATGAGATGCAATACTGTCATCCATAACAAGACGAAGTTATTCAGAGCAGGATCATCTATTAATTATTGGTGCAGAAATTCCTATCTCTGCAGAAGTGTTGTCTTTATTTGATAAAAATAAATGGTTTTTTGCCAGCCAAATTCTCCTCTGAGTCACATAGGCACTAATGCACTGGCAGGTTTGCAGAGTGATTTCTACTGTCTCTCATTAAATTTTCTTTATATACACTCTCCTGCTCTGCAAGTTGCTAAAGGGGACTTCGTTCTGATCAAACGACTCCAGCAATACTAGGCCTGCCTGGCCTGGCCAGGAATCCAGAGTGTTACTGCGAGTAGTCAAGGATATCAGTCACACTGAAGACTTGAAATAAAAGGAAAAATCCAAAGTCAAGGGTACTTCGAGGGACAGTGGTGTGCTGTCACTGCTAAAATGCAGCATCAGGGACAAAGGAGAAACCCAGAGTGAGAAAGGTGTGTGTGCATATATTTCTATAACTTCATCTAATATATATCATCTACATAGAGCATAATTTCTAAGCCAAATAATTGCAGGGGCACGGTGGAGACAGTTCCTGTGGCAGAAGAGAACCATCTCGTGAGCTGAGGGGCACTGAGAGAGGGCAGGGAAACTAGAGCATTGGGTGTTTAACTAAAAAGCATGTTAAATGAAACTTTGATGGGCTTAAAAATTCTGACAGCCTAATTCGTGCTTGTCTTCTGCCAAAAAAGAGGGAATATCTCCTTCCCCGCCGCCTCACACTGATAGATCTCACCCTACCCGATTTCAAACTAGTCAAACTTCGTTTTGGCAGGCTGCATTTCCAGTACTATTTGTGGCACACGGAGCTTGAAACTCTGCTGAAGCAGACATCTCTGCTTCCAGAGCTAGGAATCAAAGTCATCATCTTTGCCCAGCTTGCAACTCACATCTTCTGCCCTGGATAAGGAAAACCCATGTGCACCCTCGGCTTCTGGCACTATTGCCCAGACCTTTTTTTGCTTGTTACCTCTGAGGAATCAGGTGGTCAGTCCTGTGCTTATGGCCACGAACTTATTTTATGAGGCTTTTCGTCTCAGCTGAGGAAAGGGGAATTATTATTGCCCCAGTGAGCGGTAGGTTTTCATTCTATGTCTGCCCGGCGGTCAGGCTCCGGGTGGATATGGCACCTCTGGGATCACTGATGAAATGCTGGGATTTACAAGCCATTAGAGGTAACTGACTCCGGGAAAAGACATCAGGCTATAAGCCAAGAAAACTCAGCTTTACCCACTGCCCTGCTCTCCCTTTGGAGAGTCCTCTCATTCCCCTGTACCCACTAAAGCCTCCCCCATGTTTTATTCCATATTAAATACCCGGACTCAAATTTTTCCACGTCAAAAATGTGTGTGCACAGCAGCCTGAAGAACGGAGTCCTCATTTCACTTGGTTCCTCTCTGGACAGAACAACCTTCAAAGTCGAACTGCAATTCTTCCAAAACAACATTTCAACAATATTTGGAAATAAAAGACCCCAAAATAGATTATGCATACTCATCATCATCACGAGAAGAACAAGCAGATTATTTTACTGGTAAGAACTAACTTCCAGCATTTCTATTGCTGGATTTCTGTATTTGCATTTTATTAAAACATTCTCCGGTCTAATGCTCCGATTTGTCATGGTACAGTTACATAAAACTGGAGATTAAGCAGAGTCTCACACACCCCATTTTTTAGGTACTTTATCGTGCCTTTGTAGTGATGGCATTTATCCAGAAAACACCAAATGGTCTTCTTTACCATCACATACTAATATCTCCTTTGCTCCTCTGCATTTTTCCTTGCATTTTCCATGGATGCATCCTTAACAGAATGCTTCTCTTTAATATCAGAAAGACCATTAGAAAATGAGCCATGTGCTTTGCAGAAGGTCTGCCTGGAATAGACGCCCAGTTGAAGAGAAGTCAAGTAGAACAAAGCTAGATAAGGCACCAGAGTAATCACTCGCAGTAATTTCAAATATAGAAGCATCAGGTGTGTAATTCATGGAGGCCCTCACCAAAAGGGCAAAGAATATTTTGTGCCCTTTAAAATCTAGAGCACTCCTTCAGCAATCTGAATCATCTCACTTTAACCAAACAACCCTTTCCGGGAGGGAGGTTGGGGGAATAAAAATAACTCCTTGAGGCTCTTGGCTACGTGGAAACAAAAGGCTGTGTCTCTAATCCTCTCTTGGAGGAGGGATTTGGCAGCTTAAATTCATCCATTAAGTAGTATCCTGCTCCAGAATTTTGAAATTATCACTTCTTTCTGTTAAATGCCTTTCAGCTTTGCTTTTCGGATCATAAATTAAAAGCGCAGGCAGAACACAGGGCAGGCAGAACTTCTGCTGAGCTCACTCCAAGGCCTCAGTAAACTTGAACGATTATTTCAGCCGTGCGAGGACCTCCCATCGCTTTTTGTCCCTTCTGAAACCACCACCAGTGAAGAAGTGCAGGAAAAACACGCTCAGCCTTGCAGTATCAAGCTAGTATTTTAAATCCTAGTGTAATTTTTAAACCTCTGCTTCTTTTGGGCCAGCCAGAGAATGATGGTGAAATATACACTGGAAAAGGGAGAGGCGAGAATGAGCTTCCGCTCCCGTCCCATCATGTCCTGGCAGCCCTTGCCTTCACATAATCTCAGAGTCCCATCATCACATACATGGAGAAAAGCAGAGGCAACAGTTTATACTAACAGGTGGTCTTGATGGTTTAATGGCCTTTCCCAAGCTAAAGGGTTTTATGATTAAAATATTCCAGAGACTGATTGAGAAGCTGTGGCTGCCTCGTTCCTGGAAATACGCAAGATAAATTTGGACGGGGCTCAGAGCACCCTGGCCTAGTGGAAGGAGTCCATGCCCATGAGAGAAGGTAACACTGGATGGTCTTTGAGGTCACATTCCGTCCAAGCCAATGCATGATTCTCTGACTCCCATGCTAAAGTTTTTACCATAGACAATTATTTTCAGTTTCAAGGCACATGACTGTGGTTTTCAGCAGTAAATTCAAAGAAATTCCTTGCTGATCATCCCAAGGCATCAGTTTGGGGAAGAGGTAGTCTGGTTGTTCCAAGCAGATTTGAAAATCGACCCATCGAAGCAGAAGATGAGGCAGCTGACAGCTATTCTCGAAAGGCAAACTCAGGACCAGGCTGAAGTCCTTTTCTTGAAAGGTCACATTATTAAACACAAAGCGATCCAAAAAGAAGGCAAAAGCTCAAAAGTCTCAACTCCCCATGAAGTCAACAGGAAAGTTTGATCTGAAAATCTTCAGGGCTGAGCTGAGTGGACCCAATTGCCCTTTCAGCGTGCTGTGACTCCATTAAAATGAGGTGAGTAATTCCCAGGTGGATGAAGGGTTTTCTGTATCCAAGGCCTGCCCGCCGTCACAGAGCTTAGTCAGAAGGAGGTTAAATAAGGGATGGCAGCAGCTTGTCTTATACTGGAGATTTTCTGCCTTGCTCACATTTCACAGAGCAAAGAGCGGCATTTCCAGCAGCTGGATATTGCTTACCGTCTTAGATACCTTATATTGGGCCCGTACAGGTAGAGGCATCACTTTATTCCTGAATTCTCGGGAAAGGAGCCGCGTTTCCTATGAACCACTACCTGAGCTTAATGAAAGGATGACGTGGAGGGGAAGAAAGCAGGAATATGCCTGTACATATTTAAGTGCCTTTTTCTTTTCTCAGTGAAGGGCATCACAGGTCCTGAGAGGACTAAGAGGGTAGCAGAAAAATAATAAAGGTCTATCTCCTCTCCTCCCTCATTTGTGCTGAGAAAACAGCTATAAATTCCATAAAGGATTTTCCTGGGATGGAGAAAATATCAAATTGGTCCAGGACTGGCAAAGAGCTGCCAGGCGATGGGATTGGAATAATGGCAGCGTGACATCTCTTCTGTCTCCCCATTTCAACTCCAAGAACACTGCTAGTGTTCTTTATTAACCAAGCATTCTGCCACATTCCCCTGAAATTCATTTTGAGAGCTTCTCCCTTCTACCAATGCCGTTGCAACCCAAAAAAATCACAAAAGACCAATGAGGGAGACGCAGGCTGGTGGTGCTTGGAAATAAACAGTTGGGAAAAGCCTCCCTTTGCGTAAAATATACTAAGCAGCAAAGCCAGCTTCTAGCAGCACGGGAGGAAAGAGGGTCCTAGCAGGCCAAGCCCCACAGAAGCTGGTCAAATAATGGAGACATATATGAAAGTACAAAGTCATTTGGTGCTGGGGGGAGGATCAGGCCCTGCTGATTAAGTTATCCTCTGCAAAAATTATTTCATCGTGGCCGCTCTACCTGACACATAATGGCCAGATTCACAGGCTAAAATTAGAACATTGTATTTCCCCCAGTGTGTCAAACACCCTTGGAGCTCACACACAGAAAGAATCTTCTTTTTTGCTTGAAACAAATTTTGCTGATAATTTTCCCCCCACACTAAGGAACATTTTTCTTTAAAAATAAAATATAAAGCCTGTCTGTGCATGGGCCTAAAATGAATATATAAAACTTTATTAAATCCCAGGAGAGACTACTTGTTTAGAGCACTTTAATATCGTTCTCATATACAAGGCGGTTAGTTGACCTAAGCCTTCTCCGAATCTGGACGATAATTGAAAATGTGTTTTAATTAATAATTTCCAAGGTTAGGATTTCTGCTTTTCCGCATTTTTGTAAGGTCTAGGTAATTGTGTCTACACCGTGAAAGCCATGTGGCTCAGGGGACTTGCTCATAAAACTGCTTCCATGTTTGAGAAAACCAACTTTAGGACTAAATTCATTCCTCGTTAACATGGGGCAACACATTTCCTTGGAGGGAGCTCAGAATTTGATGCAAAACTGGGCTTTCAAACTTTAGGCACAAACTCCCTCTGCCTCTAGAAATTGATATTTTTATATAGATATGAAGACTTGAATCAAAGAAATTTCTTTTTTTAAGCATTCTCAAATTGAGAATAAAGCGATTGATTTCCTTTCATAAAGATACACAAGTGAAATTTCTTTCAGGCCACAATTGTGTTTATTTTGGTTTTTTAATAAATATTTTCATGCCCGTGATATCCTTAAAACTTGGATTTATGGATGCGTCTAACCGGTCTACATTAACACCTTTTAAACTTCTCAGGTTTTCATTTTGAGGATTGTTGCACAGATTTTATTCCAATTCCTCTTGCACCCTCGGATTTTCCCGCATTAAAATCTTTCTTTTGACAGAATGTAACAGCCACAATAGAGGAACTCACATATCTCAACTCGAGTCGTCTGCTGAAAGGGAACTCCAGCAACATCACTTAAATTTTGGATAAAAGGAGGAAAGCCATTTTTCTTTCACATCTGTCCGCTTTCTCCTCCAAAGTGCAACATATTTGAGTGGGTGAAAAGGTGATAAATCCTCACCTGAGGAACGGTACAAGGGCAGAGAAAACATTCTGATAAAAGACTTTAGAGAAATGTCCTGCTGTGTTACGCCCTATGAATTTCAGGGATTTATTAAGACTCCTTGCTTGTTCTTCTATGAATTGCATTAGCAAATATATCTCACTCTGGGGTAATTGTGCAATGAATTAAACAATACTTACAAATTCTTCACGTGACTCTGCGGTGGCTGTGGCACCTTGAAATGCGAATTAGAAGACGGTTCACAACTGGCGGGATACCTAAACATGCACAGAGGCAAAGAGAGGCAACATTTCTACAGTGCAGAATTGGGAATCCACTCAAAATGCTCCCCAAAAAGTCAGCTGGACCCCAGGATGACACAGCTCAAATAAGACTCCACCAGGGAAAATTTTAAACCAAAGTAAAATATTCCAAGCCTGGGGATCCAGAAGGGCACTGTCCAGTCTGTGTCTCATTTCTACATATTTTAACTGTGGGAGGTCCTAAATCCAAGTATACTCCCATTGCTCGAATGGAGGATCTACAAAGACGGTGGTTGGCGGCACCTCGTTGATCCTCACCAAAGCGATATCCTCACCTCGAAAACCAGGAAAAGGCTGAATAAGGGGATATTAAACCAGATTTCAAAGAGGGAAAGTAGAAAATTTTGCTGGTTTTTATGTGAAAAAAGAAAAATTTTCTTCCTGAATCTCTCCGAGATTTTCTAAATGTTTCTAAGAAACAAATATATGTTTCTCCCTGATCTGGAGGTGGGAAAAAAAAAGGAAGCAATATTTCCTTTTTAGCTCCCCTTGCTTTGAGTGCTTTAGGAGCAATCTGCTTTTTCATCCGCCTCTGTATCCAGAGAAGCAGAGAACTCTCTTTTCCCTTCCTCTGCACCTGATTCCCATCAGAAAAAACAATCAAACTTTTTCCCAGAACATTCACCCGTTTTTCCAAGCTCTGACCAGGTTTTTGTAACTGTCAACGTGTTCAGACTATCCAACGTGTATTCCTACAGCAGAGGACTGACGAAGAAATCATTTGCGGGGGGAAAAAGGAAACTCTGGCTCTGAAGCCAGCATAGGAAATGAGAAAAACATGAACAATGATTGATCCCGTCCCGTAGAGCTGCCGGGAGGAGCTCTCAAGATTTTTCCTCTAACTTTCTGAGAAAGATTTTATTTAAATGGGTAAGGAGGCAAAAGCAGAGAGGCAGAAGAAATGAAGAACAGAAGGCAAATTCCCTTATTTTTACAGAAGTGGCCACAGCAGAGATATTCAGCTAACCCTGATCTCTTCCACTTTCCCCTTATCTCCAGTCCCGGCCTTTTTAACCAGGGAGACACAACAGCTGGGATCCTCTGTGGAGGGCAGAATAAATTAAAAAGTTTTTAAAAAGACAGCCATATTTAATAGAAAACTTTACTTGTCACAGCATCAATTTAATTTCTTTAGTACCCGTATTATCCCATATTGAAGCCAAACCAGCGCTTTAACTGCAACATGGTAAAGCAGAATTTCAACCTTCCCTGATGTTTCCAAACCAGAGTGTTCCGTAAGCATTTTATGAGGCATATTCACTTCCTAATACTGAGCCATCATTGGAAAGTAATTTAAACAAAAGTCAGGTGTCTAGCAGCCCCATAGTAGTTTTAGTTGGCATTTCATAGAAATGCAAAGCAGAAATGGCTTTAACACCTGTTGGTATTTTAAACCACATTATAAAGTCACTGTTACTCTCTCCCATATCAATTAATAGCACTAAATATCCTAAATATATTAACAAAGATGTCGTTCAGATATTGAAATTCACTTCAATTGAAATAGCAATGAGGTTTTAAATGTCCTCTATTTTAAAATTCACCTGATCCTTTTAGTCGTTTCAAAAGGCTCTTTAACTAACACATAACTGCCTCATAAAATTTAAATTGAGGTGACATTAAACCAGGCACTTAACTAGCATTTCTGCAGCATATCTGACTCCAGGTGAGCACAGAACTGGCAGAAGACAGCAGCAGCCCTAGCCCGGCTGAATTTAGCCAAGAGCCACTTCAGGCGTTTGATTATTGTTTGAGAGGAACTGCACTGTTTGAAATGAAGCAGCTCCGTGCAAAAACGGACACGGAGACAACCACTCAACTTATAACCTCACAAGCAGCTCTGCTCCTCTGCGTGTTCACAGTGCAGTTGCTGAGCAGAATGGGATTTTAACGGGCAGGAGAAGTAACAGCAGCTCATAGGCCTGTCTTAAGTGGCAGTTGTTGACATGTGAATAGTACAGGAAGGCAAGAACAATGGGCCAGGTTTATCCTGCGCCGAGGTCTCAGCACTGAGTTAGCCCATGCTGATGGAGGCCCACTTAGCGCTGCTCTTCCTTTCCCTCTGATTCTCACACTCTTTCCTTTTTGCTGACTCCGTGAGACCGAACCAAATGTTTACAGGGACAGCGAGAACTTCAATTCCATTACGACATGGAAGGACAGGTATTTAGCACAGAGGTTTTGCCTTTTCTGCGTGGGATTCTTCACATAATGGCTCCACACACAGGAAAATTGTTGTAGAAAAGCTTTCTCTGGCCCAGGACTAAGGATTTTGCTGGCAGACCGATATCATTTTCACTACCCCTGCCTTGCTAGTGAGGATCCCAAGTCCCGCCTCCCCGTCTGTCCCCACTGTGGTGCTGCTGTCGTCACCTGTGTAATCCCGTCCCAACCTTTCCTGCTGAAGCTGCTGGTGCCCAATTTTTGCCCGTGCTCAGAGAATCTTTCAGCCTCTCTGCTTCCAGCACCACACTGCTCAGTGCTGTTGTATTGCAGAAAATGAGCGGAAAGGCTGATTTAAATAAAGGATAAGAAGGCAGGACTTTTTTCCCCTCCTGTTGTTATCACAGAGATACACCCTAAAACCTTGCTCTTTTACTGAGCTGCACAGCCACAACCTCCTCTCTCCCCCCAAGAAGGAAGCCAGCCTCAAACACCAGCCCTTGTATAAAACTAGTAGGCACCGAGTGATTTCACGGGGACACTGTCAGATTGGCCTCTGAAACTGGTGCTGATGTTGCATCCTTCCTCTCCCTGCTTTGCATGGACTCACGTCCACAGCAATTGCCTGTTTAATTCCTCTCCAGCCTCCTCTTTGTGGTAATTTCTCGTGCTGAGAAAGCTTTTGAACACTAAAGTGTTACTTTTCCTCACTGCCTCCAGGTGGATTCCGCTGCTGAAGCTTGTCACTTCTAGCAGAGGCTCTGCAATCCACTCAAATTAGATAATGACTGATTTTTTGCGTAATGTGAAATTATAGAGTTGAAAATCTGGTGTGTTTTTGGATGGGAAATGGTGTCCGGATTCCCAGAGTACAAATGAATGTCATTTTTTTGAGCAGGGTGGGCAAGTCCAGTGCTAGATTCTGGGGTCACCAGACACTCTCTGCCAGCCTTTGCGGGGCACCCCTGTGGTGTGGATGCTTTTTGAAGCTCGTGAAGAAGACAGATTTCGCAGGCAGTCATTACTTCTTACTTTTGCCTGACCCAACAGGCTGTGCAGATGCACAGTTCTCTGTTGCAGTAACCATGGGCTTGTGTCACAGGGCTGGCAATCTGCATTTTCTGGAGGCTTCAGAGTCAGAGCAGCAAAAAAAGTGTTTCCAAACGAAAAACTACTATGCCTCCCATACCACTACTGGTATTTTCTAGCTGCTGAAATGTCCCAGTATTCCTAATCCTCTGGCCAAGTTCCAGGGTCCCTCCTGTTTAACACTCTCAGTCACAATTTCTCACCGGTATCTATGAATCTCATTCACTTCCCTCCTTCCCTTTCAGAGAGAAAACATCTTAATCTAGGGGCTTATCTGCTCTTGAAGTTAATTCAAGTTTACAATCAAACTTGAAATTGAGAAGCAATATATATTCTCTAATAATCACACAGAGAGTGCAGTTGCAGAATAGAAGGGCTGTATTTGGTCTAATATACTTTCTTTAATCACTCATCTTAAACAGGTGATTCGCTCTTTACTAACACACTGAAACCAGAGCTGAACACTTCAAGAGACTTTTGTCAGAAGGCACTGGATAATCAGCGTATAGGCAGCTCCTAATTAAGATGAGAGAAGAGTGGAGCTTTGCTTTGCAGAGCCAGGCTGAGGAGGGAAAAGGGTCATCTTGAAACCACACTCGGACTTCCAATGTCAAATCATGTTTCTCTAATTAAGAATTGCTCTCTCAGTGTGGACAGTCTCCTCAGAAGTGTTGGCTGAACTGCCTGCTGTTTTATTTGCACTTTCAGGGGATCCTTGGAAGGGATGCTTTTTGATGTGTTATAAAAACCTCCAGTGCAGAGCCTTTGCTACCAGAGGTTTCAATTTATTGGTATTAACAGTTAAGGACGGGTTGTCCACAGCAAAACACCTTTAGAGCATCATAAAAAGCACACTGCTAAGAGAGGAGTTTGTAAGAAATTCTTTAAAAGAGAGGACTGGAAGAAATGCACAGAAATTCCAAAAATGCAGGAATTACACGGGAGAAATAACAGAGGCAGGTGATTTTCCTAAGCTTTCACAAGGAACTAACAGCACTTTATTACTGAGTGATTTATTCATTTTGTTTAAATTAGAAACCCGTTTGCAGCAAGGAAAATTATTCCCATAGATATTTGCAGGAGAAATAATCCCATGGCATAGACTCAGAGGTCTGGATCTTGGCCCCATCCTTCCCTAAGTAATCAAGACCCCCCCCTTCCCAAATAGCCCAAAAAAGTCCTGAAATGTCACTAAGGAAACCATGCGAGGAGAGTTTTGCAAAAGCACTTTGGTCCTGCAGCAGCTTCCCAGGGAGTGAAAGACACTTTTGTAAAGCAAAAGCATGTTGTTTCAATGACAGGAGAAAGGTTTGTTAGTTAATTTCAGGTCTTACAAAAATCACGATGATCTAAATCATCGTTCTTTCCCATTTTTACATCAAATCATAGAAGACGTTAAATTAGGTTGAACAAGGCTTTTAATTCAAACTGTAAAAAGTCCAACCAAATTCCAGTTAGGGATTACTGAAGTGGATGTTCAAAGCTAGGGGGCATTTGAAAATTCAATCCATATTTAAAATCATCTGTATTACCTTTTCAAAGCAAATTATTTGAACTCTGGTTTAGAAGCAGGAGGTGCCAGGAGAACATATGCTTTTTCCATATTCCATGATGAAAAGCCCTCCTGTTGGTTTGTGTTCCAGGGACGAGTATTGGGATTAAATCCGTGCACTTCAAAGGTGCTGGCGCAGAGAAGGTCTGTGGGTTCACACAGCGAGAGCTGTCTCCATCTCATCCCCATCAATTAATACTACACTTGGAAAGCATTAGTGTGGTTCTAAGACCATTCAAACCCAGTCAGGCCCTCTCTGTAATGTTTTCTGTCAGATCAGGTACGACGTGTGGAGTACGAGGCTTCCAGGGCTCTGGGGTTGCTTTTGAGGCTCAGATCCAATTCTGGAAATGTAAGCAATTAGAAAAATATTTATGTCCGCATCCCTCTCTATAAGCAAGAAGCAAGGAAGTCTTTTATTGCAAATTCACTCGGCATGGCAGGAGACTTGAACAGCCAGATTTGAGGTCAGATTGAAGGAGCTCATCTTCATTTGGAATTTCCCAGATGTACTTGTTAGACACTCACGGATAATTCCTGGAATGCCACGAAAACCTGGAACAAAGAGGAAGTGCTGAGCTTAACCAGCCTTATGAGGAAATGCAACAGTTTTTGTCTTCTGGATGAGACAATGCTCTTTTCAGATAGCGGAGAGAATCATCAGTGTCCCATCGTTTTTTCAGCAGTTTCACAACAGCCGTTTGCACCACCCTCATTCTCCGGAGGATCTATATTTTTTTATATGTTCCCATTCCTTTTACGAATAATTACGACACAGGGAAGCTCAGGTCCTATTTTGGACACTTGGGTTAAAATATGTGTGTCCAAGTACCTGCCTTCGTATGTGACAGGGACTACTGGGTTCTTCTGCGTATTCAGTGGAATGATGAGAATATTTTGTTCAGTTAAAAGACTTTGTAGGACAGTGGCCAAAACATGAATATATGATGCCATTATGCCCTTAACATGGGTGAAGCAAAAGGGAACCACTTACATACTTCATATGTCTCATTATTTGGGAGATTCTGGATTGTGATTTTCGAATATTTGTGTCTGGCAATGAATAGTCAAGTGCTCAAGATACAAATTTATTATTCTGACCTGAATTAAGCTAAAGATTTCCAGACCTCAGCTTTTTATAAACCTCTTCTCACTGCATCAGCTGGCCAGGGAGGGAGAGAATAACACAAAAAAATATAAATTTCTTGCCCGGGGCTTTATTCCCTCCGAAAAGACACTTGAGTAAGAGGAGTCTGGCAGACCCAGGGTGTTCTCACCTTCACCAGATTTACAATGAACGAGGCTCAGGCACCTGACTCATCTCCATTACAAAGCCCCGTGGGCATAGCAAAAAATATTATGTGCACTTGTTGAATTGCCTGAGCCAGTCCGGAACAAGGCTGCTTTCACCAAAGAGTTGCTACTTTTCAACGCCTCAATGCTGGGCACTCAGAGCAGATTTAATTCTTTACTGAGAGTTCAAGAAGAGCCTCTTTTAAGGGGACTTGTTCTCCAGTCTGCAGCGCTGGATGCAATACCTGGGCATTTGTGCTTGAGAAACACAGTAAAATTTGGAGCTCCAGGGAAAAGTATTAGTGAGGCAGCAATGAGTAATATCAGTTCGGTAGTAGAAGCAGTAGTTCAGCTCCTGTTCAGAGCACTGGCCACGGCGTCAGCCAGTACTTTTGGTGATGTCCAGGGAATGATCTCAATCTCTGCATTGGTTTTCCTTTCATCTACCCAGTAGCAATAAACCTGATTTGGGACAGCACATCAGCCTGTAGGATCACAAGAAATCTTCGGTGCAGAGATGTACACTGGCACAGATATAATGCAGATGTAATTATTCATTAAAAGGCTGGTCAAGCTGTTTGAACTTCAGAAATCATTAAAGTTTATAACAGAAACACTTGACCTGCTCTCTGTTCTCCTAACACGTTCACCAAGCACAAATTGTAAGGAAATTCTTGATGCAGTCAAAACAAATTCGTGGTAGCAAGAGCCACGAGGTGTTTGCACAGCATGAAACAGGTCGTGAGCCGGAGAGGAAACACAACAGCAGGTCCCAGCACGGTAAGGTCCCCATTTTCTCCCTTATTCTGAGACATTCTCCCACAAAACCATATGTTGAGTCCGGGGGAAAAGTTAAAAAGTTCAGTACTGCAATTAGCACTTCCACAGTATATTTAGCACCCTGTAGTTCAATTAGAAACAAATAGGCCAGGTGGATTGTATGAAAAGGCATTAATTAAGGCATTATTTATTTTTAATTTTGCCCGTAAAACTGAATAGTGAACAAGTATTTTTGTTGAAGCTACCTGATTTATACAATGCTGGATTAATTAATTTTGAATCCCTATTTGATCTTTTTACTATATTGCTTTACTGTCTTCCTTCTGCTTGCAAAGAAAGATTAAGCTGTGCCACTAATGAGAAACATTAATTTAATAGTTTTTAAATACATCATTAAACTCATTTCTCCAAGACATTAATATTTCTGATTTATTTTGAATTCAAATCAGGCTTTTCTCCCTTTAAGCCATGAAAACTTCACTCTTCATTTTTATTGTGATCAGTTGACGGATTGGGGGGTAATTGATCTGTCTGGCCTGCTTCATTTTATTTAAGCACAGAAACTGCTAAATTCAATCACAGATCTGCTTTTTCTATAACCTGACTTGAATAGAAAAAATTAAAAATATAGCAGAAATCCTAATGTGTCCTAAGCCCCTAAATGTTCTTGGACATAAAGAATATTGTTTATACTGGAAAAACATGTAGTCGCTCTAGATGAATGAACTCATCAATCCCTGGGAGAATAAACACTGTCACGCTTGGCAAGAGGCAAGGAGCTTGTCCTGTGTTTGAAATAGTGCCAAGAAAGGCATCAGATCTCTGAAGAAGATGCTGTGTCCAAAGAGAAATTTCTTAGGTTTCTAAGCGTTGAAATGGAAATATACCAACTCATTTTCAGCTTTTCTTTCTGCTCTGTCACCATGATATTACCACAGAATTTTTTGGGCTGGAAAGGGCATTTCAAGACCATCCAGTCCAACTCCTTTGCCATGAACAGAGATATTTTTAATTAAACCAGGGTGTTCAAAGCCCTGTCTAATCTGTCCCTGGACACTTCCAGGGATGGGGCACCCACAGCTTCCCTAGGTAACCTGTGCCAGGGCCTCCCCACCCCTATATTTCACAGAATATATAGATATTATATATCTCTATTATAAATTGCATTCTCTGTATATTATAAATTACACTGCTTCATACAATGCCCTGCTCTGTCTCGCTGCACTGACAAAGAACCTGAAGTTAAGAAACGAGAAAAAACCCTCTTTCTATACAAGTTTTCTTTCGTGTTCTGCTCTCTTTGATGAGGTAACGAATACAGCCGTGAGTATAATTTCCCCAGCAGTTTAAAAAGTTACGAGTATCACAAAAAAGAGGGGCATTCTCACCTGACTTATTTCTCCATTTCCATGAATGAATAAAACAGGAGCACGAACAGGACTGCTGCTGTCGGGATCAGAGAAGGTCCCAGAGAGAGGGAGGAATGACCTCAACCTAAATCTAAACCTCAAATCTGCTGTGGGAACAGGGTGTCGGCTGTGCCAACGCTGCTTTCCCCACCAAGAGCACGTCACACACTCTCCCTGGAAGGGCTGTGGTTTTGGGTCTGTGTTGTATAAGTGTTTCACAGCATTCACTGCCCTCCCAGTGTGCTCGCTTTAGGTTTTATCTGACTGCACCTGCACAGTTTTGGTGATGGATGGTTTGGGGAAATATAAGGAAGCGTTCCATCCCCACCCCTTGGATTTTTCAGCTTGTGCAGAAGACAGAAACCGCTTCTCTGTGCCACGGCAAAGCAATCAAGTCACTTTCTTAGCTTCTTCCACTAGCAGTGCCACAGCCACTATAGCCTGCAGACATGTGGGCCACCCCCTGCTCACAGGGTCCAACAGTTTTGATACATATCCCACCGGCTTCCTAGAGTCAGCCCAGTCTTGGGTTAAAACCCCATAAGCAGTGTGATCGCTGACATCCACAAATAGTTGGAACTGCCTCTTAACGTCAGGGAGACTCAAAACTGGTGCCGTGATAAGAGCTTCTTTTAGTTCCTTATCATTGGTTTAGGCAGAAGGGCACGGACATGTGTGTTTGTGACAGCAACCATCATCTCTAAATTACCTCCTGCTTTTCCTTTTACCGCAGAAAAAATATCTTTTCTCATGTGAAAATCGATTACCTGGTTAGACAGAAGAAAAATGATATGCCAAAACACAGACGTAGAACACCACTTTGGTGTCTAGACAACGCAAAGTGGATGGAACACATGTAAAATACAGCTCCGGAAAAAAGTCATTTCAGTTCCTCTCATTTTATAAAATACCTTCTACATATTGCCAGATGACACAAGCTTATAGTGCCAGTTTGGGAGCACACCTGTAACCAGAGAATCCAAAGAAGAAGTACAGTTTTGGTGTTCTTTCTGTCCTCTGTAGCACAAAGCCCCATAGGATTTTGAGACTGGGAAAGGACTCTTCCATTTGGGTGCTGGATCCTGTGAGACCTGCACAAAGGATTTCAGAAACTGACTGTTAAAAAAACCCAAAACACTTTACCTGGAAGCATCCAAAGCCAGGTTGGACAGAGCTTGGAGCACCCTGGGATATTGGAAGGTGTCCCTGCCCATGGCAGGGCGGGCACTGGATGGGCTTAATGTCCCTTCCCACTCATACCATTCCAGCATTATGTGATTCTTTGCAAAGGTTTTCCCTTTTTAGAGGAAAATTCCGCATCTCTTCTTCCCACTCCCTCAACCTCCCAGCTTTTTAAAAGTATTTTAGGCAGGGAGGATCGTCTTCCATATGTACGTCCAGCTTTCCCACCATGGTGCCTCAGCGTCCCTTCTCTCATCAATAATCAGCAGCAAAATTTCTTTGCAAGATCAAGCCCAGGCAGCGTGAGTTTTTGAAGAGGATTTAATTTATTGGTGAACAATAAATTCTATAAACCCAGTCGTTTCAAGGTTAACGTGCTACTCAAATATCCAGCAGTCAAGCTGGGTGAATAATCCATAACTAATTGTTTATTTAATTCCACATCCTCCGTACAGGAGGCAATCGAAATATTCCCGAAGGCTTTGGATTTTCCCTCCTTTGAAGGAACCTGCAAGACTTCTATATCTGTTCTGCCATGTGTGTACTTCGTTGCTTCACTATTTCAAACAGGTGATTCCCCAGATAGATTATTTCTGTAGCCGTTAATTAATGATAGTAGATCATATATTCCCAATTACTCAAAACTGAGGCTGGCACAAGCTGAATTCCAAGACTGCTTTCAGTCATTCCGTTGTTCATTGCTTTATTTTCTTTTTTAAAATGAAATCAGAACATTTTCCTTCATGGTTTACAAAACATTCTAGACTTGTGAATCTTAACAACTTAATTAATTTATTAACCTAACACGGAGGAACAGCCACATTTAATATGAATATTTTTCTTTTCTAAAAAACTACAATGGAATACCCAAACTATAGAAGTGACTATTGATGCTGAATCAAATCTGTCTTGCCTGCTAGAATTTAATTAAACTGGTTATGCCATTATTCTTAAAGTATTCCTTAGGAATTGAGACTCTCGTCCTAATCATCATTTCTTCAGGAACGGCACTAAAAAGAAGGAAAGTGTATTAGTTTACAATATAATTGCATATAATTATTTATAGGTTTTTATCTGTACTTTGGAAAAGAAAAAGTGAGTTGAGGGTAAAAAAGAGTGTTGTAGTCTTCCACATTACCTCCTGCCATAATTTCTTTTAAAATCACAACTTGTAATAAAATTTTCCTTATCAGACTATCCCAATTAAGACCAACAGACCCTCATCTTGCTGCTGATTTCCTGCAAGTGTTCATAGGAAACTCAATTTAAACTTTATTCACCTAGTAATACTTCGCTGCATTTTGATGCAGTCACCCCAAATGGAAGAGTTCACAACAAAAAACAGCCCATATTCGTGTATTCAGCTCACACTTTTTTGCAACAGAAATGACCTGCAGATTAAATTGCACATTAAATCCCTGACACATTCGAACATCCTGGGGAAAAGCCAGGAATGATTTCGATGGACACCTACTTCGGCAAGAACTGTTACCAGATCCTGGGTGGAGAAGAGAGTGAAAAAGAGATACAGGAACTTTTATCAGTTATCAATGCTTGCAAGGAGGACTAGAGGTGCTCTTAGTAGTCAAGTCTGTTGATTGGATATTCTGTAATAATTCTTTAGAAAATAATAAAATTTTCTCATTAAATGTTGATGTTCCTATATGGAACATTTAAAAATAGTAATACTAATTAGAATTAATAGTAAATTAATTGTTAAATTTCACATTTCCATATATCCGCTCTCTTAAACCCTAAAGAAACTCAGGATCACCCTCCAAAATAAACCTGTCATGCACTTAGGAAGTTCTTTGGAGCTTTTTAGGTCGGAAAAGCCCTCTGGGACCATCAAGTCCAAGCAGTGTGATATCCCCTCCTTTTCCCCAGCACAGAGCACTGTGTGTCATGTCCAGGCCTTCCTTGGACACCTCCAGGGATGGGAACCCCACCTCCTCCCTGGGCAGCCCCTTCCAATGCAAAAAAACATTTCCATGAGGGTACTCCTCTTGATGTCCAACGTAACCCTCCCCTGGCCCAGCCTGAGGCCTTTCCGTCTCATCCTGTCTCTGTTCCCTGGGAAGAGAGCCCGACCGCCCCAGCTGCTCTGTCCTGTCAGGTAAAAAAGGGCTCATTTGAAACACAGAACTGGCTCACCATTACTCAGTTTGTGCCATTATTGTCCTTTCAGTGGTTCTGCACAGCCACAAGAAATTTATTAACCTTTAGCTGTACAAAGAGAGCACAAACTTGCCCTGTGAGTCATGAAGACACCTCTGACCGAGGCAGCAGCTCCTGCTCCCACAGGGCCACTCCACCCGTGTGAAAAGCATTTCTATTCCAATTTAATTATTAAGCAAATACTTGCTGTTCAATTCCACCGACGACTCCCAAACAGCAGTTTTCGAGTGCAGGCAGAACTTCTACCATCATTTCCAGCTCACAGAACACCTTTTTTCTTCCCTCCTTTTTACATGCCCTTTTCCAAAGTGAACTCTAGCAGAGAAAATACCACCCCCACACCTGGATTATACCCACAAGTGCTCATGACAGAGCAATGACATTTTGCCATTAGCCAGCATATGCAGCAGAAGAGAGGGGTGGTGATATATGAAAATTCTAATTCTATCTTACTGACATTTACTGTGGAATTCCAGCAACTGAGAAAACTTCTGACTTTCAAGACTTGCTCCTGGACAAATATTCCCGAAATTGTGTTAGAAGTTTTCCAAGCCCAACAAGGGATTTGCAAAACCAGCTTCCTCCATGAAAACACTGGAGTGTGTTCATTAATGAAAATTAAATATTTAAGAAGCTATACAATAATAGGGGTTTGAAAGGCAAAGTGAAGACTTCCTACTACAGCTTAGTGCGTAGGAATTTGGATGGGACAGGGCAGGTAATTATTGTCTTTTTTTTGTAAATAAAACAAAAACATTTTCTTGCAGGACACCCATTCAAGGGGGAATTGAGCATTTCTACCTGAAAAGGACCTTTGGTATCTTTTTAGTGCAATTGTCCATCAAATCATGGCAGGCAGAAGAAAGGCTTTTAACCCACTGAAATGAAGATGCTGAAGTCTCTACCTGCCTCTTGGCACTGATTTACATGGAGATGGATAACATGGGGAGTTGATACCTAATTTTTTTGTAATTTAAAATGCATTGTTCCCACGGCAATCCCGACGTGGAAGATGTATTATTTAGGGAAAAATCTCCTGAAAGGAAATGTTGACACAGACACTCAGTGACCTCTTCAATGAGAGACCGTGAGCCAACCTGTCCTTCCACATGTCTGCACAACAGAGGCATCCAAAACCCAGAGATCTGAAAAGAGGGAGGTCAGGGGTTAGACCAGAACCGGAAGCCACTTTTGGATTCTCTCGCAAAGTGGACTGCATTGTGGCATCCTTTCCCATCAGGGAAGTGTTCTGCAAAAACCACTTTTTTGTTTATGTTGTTGGGTTTGTGGGGGTGTTTACTTTTTGGTTTTTTTTGTTTAAACTAATGACTTATGCATTCTCAAAAAATTCCTTATAAATTTTGACATTTTAATCCTCAGGAGGATGAAAGTTCCCCTCAGTTTATTAGCAATAACCTGGAAATGCCCAGTTTATTCCGAGTCACAGATTTCCTTCACAGACAACATTTGAAATAACCAGTGTTACTGTTATTTCAAATGCTTTAGTTTTTAATCCTTATGGATTCATTTAGTTAGTGGGTAAAATAATGTGAAGAGATCGAGTAATTTGCTTTAGGAAGTTAAATAAATTGTACGCAGAAATGATAAAACCATGGAATGATTTGGGTTGGGAGGGACATTAAAGATCATCCAGTGCCACCCCTGCTATGGGCAGGGACACCTTCCACTGTCCCAGGGTGCTCCAAACCCAGTTCAGCCTGGCCTTGGACACATTCAGGGATCCAGGAGCAGTCACAGCTTCTCTGTTTCCAGCCTATCACCAGCCTTCCAGGGAGGAATTCCATCCCAATATCCCATCTAACCCTGCCCTCTGGCAATTTGAAGCCATTCCCTGTGTCCTGTCACTCCATGCCCTTGTAAATACGTATTCTCATGGAATTCAGTGGGATTCAGGGATGTTCTGAACCTGATGTTTGTCCCTGTGCTGCAGCCCTCATCCCTCAGCTGCCCCTTTGGCTGATCCCGGCCCATGCCCCATGAAATTTGGCAAGAACAGCCACAAGGGAATAAAATTCCTGCCTGTAGAGTGCGGCAGCTGGAGGGAGGTATGGAAATGCTTGTACATGTTTGCACTGAGATTTCTATTAACAACTGTTTGTTCCAAATTGTATTGGTTTGAAAACAAATCAGTGGGAGATCACAAGTCAGGATCTAAATTAATGGGAAAATAAAATTAGAAACAAGTGAAATAATATAAGGAAAAAGCATGGACAAATCAGATACAACCTGACACCCTGTTAGGGTGGTGGTAGCAGTCCAAATGAAGTAGTTCAGTTGGAGTGATGATCGTACAGAAGGTCTCCAGCTGAAGGTCCAGTGGCAGTTCTTGTCCTCTGGTAACCAAGTAGACAGAGTAAGTTCGGCAGTTCTGAGTGCAGGTTATATCCAGGTGGGAAAGCCTGGCTCCTCCCTCCTAGGTGGAGCCTCTCACAATAGGATGAGGTAAGTCCATGACTCATGTGGAGGTTTCTTGCTGGCCCATTGTCTGTTATCAGGGGTGGGTCCTTAGCAGGTGATAACAGCTCATGGCCCACAGCTGGTGGTAATAGAATACTTAAATACATCTATCTTGTAACCCAGGACATTATCCATCCCTTATTCTATTACAATCTACATCATTGCCTAATTTTTACACACAGTTCTCACTTAAGGTTAAGTCTCCTTGTGGTACACAACGGGTTTCCCCATTTGCCTGAATCACCCACCAAGTGTAACCAGGTCCTTGGGCAAAGACAACGCCACAGATGGGCTTGTTTTTCCTGAAGTGGGACTAATCCAAACAGTCTTTCCTAAAAGAGCTCTCATGTGTACCACAGGGACTTTATCTCCGTCCACTGTGTGCAAAGGTTCAGACTGGGCAGGACCGGCTCGATTGATGGAACCTCTTGTGTTGACCATCCAGGTGGCCTTTGCTAAGTTCAGTTCCCAATTTTTGAAGGCTCCCGCAACAAGTGCCTTCAGAGTTGTCTTAAGTAATCCGTTGCACAATTCAACTTTCCTGGCAGCTGGTGCATGATAGGGGATATGGTAAATCCATTCAATTCCCTGTTCTCTAGCCCAGGTACTTATGAGGTTGTTCTTGAAATGGGTTCCATTGTCAGACTCGATTCTCTCAGGGGTGCCATGTCTCCACAGGACTTGCATTTCCAGATCCAAGATGGTGTTCCAGGCAGTAGCATGAGGCACAGGGTAGGTCTCTAACCATCCCGTGGTTGCTTCTACCATGGTCAATGCCTAGTGTTTTCCTTGGCGGGTTTGGGGAAGGGTGATGTAGTCAACTTGCCATGCTTCCCCATACCTATAATTTGTCCGTCGTCCACCGTACCACAGAGGCTTCACCTGCTTGGCCTGTCTGATTGCAGTGCAGGTCTCGCAGCTGTGGATGACCTGTGAGATGCTGTCCGTGGTCAAGTCCACCCCTCGGTCACGAGCCCATCTGTACATTGCATCTCTTCCTTGATGACCAGAGGCATCATGGGCCCAATGAGAAATGATTCTCCTTTGTGCTGCCAGTCCAGATCCACCTGTGACACTTTCACTTTGGCAGCTCTGTCCACCTGCTCGTTGTTACGATGCTCTTCATTGGCCCAACTCTTAGGTACACGTGCATCAATGTGTCGAACTTTCACAGTCAGCTTTTCTGCTTGGGTGGCGATGTCCTGCCAAATCTCAGTGGCCCAGATGGGTTTTCCTCTGTGCTGCCAGTTGGCCTTTCTCCAGCGATCTATCCATTCCTACAGCGCGTTGGCTACCATCCAGGAGTTGGTGTAGAGATAGAGCCGTGGCCATTTCGCTCGTTGAGTAATATCCAAAGCCAGCTGGATGTCTTTAAGCTCCGCGACCTGACTCGACCCACCTTGTCCCTCGGTAGCCTGTGCAACTCGTCGAGTGGGACTCCATACTGCAGCTTGCCGTTTCCGATCTGTGCCTACAATTTGGCAGGAACC
>VXAZ01006600.1:518133-570872 GCA_013399875.1 Gymnorhina tibicen | reverse complement strand
TGGAAATTTTGAAGGACCACTCATCCATGAATGTACCCTATCCATCCACTTTTGTCTGTTGTCACTCCTATCCACCTCCCACTGCCCAAAGCAGGGATGTTCCCATGTTATCTCTCATTGCCCATCTGTCCTGAGCACTGCCATGCCCACAGAGAGCACAGCTCTGTCCCTGCATGGCACAGCTCTGCATCCCCATCCCCTGACGGACAGCATTGCTCCTCCCCCAGATCCTTCCCACACAGCCTCTTGTCCCAATGCCAAGGGCTGAGCCAGCCCTACACCATCAGGGCTCCCTTCCTTCCCCTCTGCTCCAGCTCCTGTAAGTGCAGGAGACGTCCCCCAGGTCCCTTATCCATGGGCTAGCAAGGGAACAAGCAGACCTGTGCACTCCAGGGTGGCACCTGGAGGCACAGCAAAGATAATGGAATCTCCATGGGCACCTGGGTGGTGGCCTTGCATCCTGCCCCAGGCCTGGGCACCCAGCTGGGAGCCCCAGACTCGGCCTGCTCAGGAACCACTGCAGGAGCTTTCAGCTTGCCCAGCTGGTACTACCTGGTCTGTTGTCTCCTGGCTGGGTTGTCCTCTTCAGCAGCTTGCACAGGGACCACAGCCCCAAGGAGGGTGAAGGCAGAGGGGAGACATGGGAGAGCTGCTGCAGCCTCACTTACCCATACACAGCACAGCCCCCTCAATGCGTGTCCAGGCACCTGTGCTCTTCCTGCCCCACCAGGCATCTTCATAGACTAGTTCTCCAGGCCTCACTCTCCGAAGTTCCTTTGTACATTTGACCTTGGGGAAGGAAAGCTTGAGACCTTCAGGACAGGTCAGTGTCAGTTCTCTATTCTGTGGGTATTCACTTTCATCTTCTGAAAACTGAAGTTCTGCATCCCTCTGAGGTTTTGGGCATTTTGCTGTCAGGGAGAAAGTGTGAGAGTCCTTCTCAGACAGGCAATACTCAGGCAGGAGAGGGACCAAGGCTTTTCCATGATTAACTGTGGTTAATATTGGCTTTTAGCACCATGAGGAAACCCAAGAGCCCCCAAGAACAGAAAAAGAGCATGGGCCTGGGAAAGGAGGTGATACAGGACACTGGGACAGAGGTGAACTGAGGGGCAGGATCTGTCCCCCTCCAGCCTTCCCATGACATAAAACTCAGGAATGGACTGGGACGAGATGCAGGGACAGAGAAAACCTGTCCCACACTGCAGGCTTCTAACCCTCTTCATCTTGGAGACTGTTCCCATCTGGGACCTGACTGAGCTGTGCCCAAGGTGTCTCACAGATACGGCAGCACGTCCAGGTCCCATCCACAGTGAGAAGTGCATGTAGCAGGGGAGACCTACTGGTCCCCAACTTACCCATGGTGCAGGTCAGGTTCTCTGTCAACCTCTCCCATATTCCCCCAGTGTTCTTCAGCTCCCAAGCATCTTTCCAACTTGGAGAAATCCTGTTTGCACATCTGATCACAGAAAGGGGAGGAGCGTTCATAAAGCAGCTCAGTGTCACCTGTTCACCAACCCAGTAAAAACTCTGGTTTGGGCTAAACTGGAGCTGTGAGTCCCACTGGGGCTGCTGGCATCTCTCTGCACAGAGGAGAGGAGAAGGAGCACAAGTAAGCAGGATGGGAAGAGGTCTGCTGGGATATCTCTTGCTGTGGTTTTGACAGGGTCCATCTCCTTTGGTTACCACATTCAACTCCAAATCCCTCTCTTGCAGCCTAGAACAGAGTTATTGCTGGCAGCAGACACCATTCATGAGCAGTCCCACCCATGCCTACTACAGACTTGTAGGCTTCCCCACTCAGGCTCCATTTGGATAAGGCTGAGCAGGGACTGAATTCCTCCCCAGTCTTCACACAGAGTTCCTTCCCCTCTCACCACCTTGGCCATATGCCCAGTCATTGTCTGAAGGCACAGGACTTACAGTAGCCCCCAGTGCAGGGCCCCTTGTTCCTGCCTTTGAACCCCTCCCAGGAGCACAGACCCCAGCAGGTGCCCGCAGCAAGGTGCTGAGACAAAAAGAGCATCGTCACTGCCAGGACATGGGGGAAAGCCAAGGCATCCAGGTCTGCCATTCCTGCACTGCCGCCTGCATGACCAGGTCACGGAGGGTCTGTCACCAGCTCAGCACCCTGGGTCAGGGTGGTGCAGGCCTGTGCTTACCTTTGCAGGTGGCAGTCTCATTCCACGTGGTCTTGGCCCCTCTGGAAATGCATCGGATCTTTGGGACGGATGGCACAGACTCCCCAGCACAGATGAGCTGCACCACATCATTCACAGCATAGCTGTCCCTCATCGGCTTAAACCGCAGTTTGGGGTCCCAGTCAGAGGGAGCTGTACATCTTCCTGTGTGCAAAGGCCAGGAGGGACAGCCTGAGGGTCACCGGGCTCCGGCAGCATCCTTGAGGATGAGGGTGTTCCATCCAGAGGGGTGCCAGTCCCTCTCTCTTGAGAGGGGTGGCAGAGATGGCACCTCCCAGGATGAGCTCCATCCCCCAGGTGCTTTAGCCCTCCTCACACCCTCGGGGCAGCGCAGGAGGGTTACCCGCAGTCCCTGCTGCCCACCCGCTGCTGCAGAGACACCCCAGCCAGAGGGATCCAGCAGCCTGGGGGATGCTGCTCTCTCCCACAAATACAGGGGCTGTGGGACTGCACCAGACCCTCTGCTGGCACCACTCATCTTCATTCCTGTCATTCTGCTGGACATGATCTGCTCACACCCACACGCACGCTTGTTTGCAGCAAAGTCCCACTCAAGCTGCCACTTCGCTTTTGGTCTGGATGTTATACTTGTTACTTCCTCTTCTCCGTCCCTCTCACAAAATATCTGCTGGCTCCTAGGAGCAGCTACCTCCCATCCCATATCCCTCCCATCCTCACCCAAGACGAACAACACCCCCTCATCTGAGCTGGCAGAAGGGGCTCGACAGGGACTGCACGTAGGTATTTCACCAGCTGCACGTTTGGTTGTGGTTTGCAACATGTAGATCGGGCAATTGATTGAAGTAACTCTTCATATTTGTTGTCATTAACTTCTGGATGGGAGTGCTGCTGACCCTCTGCACGGCCCTAATTTGGGTCTCCACCCTCTGATCAGATCCCACTTTTCACGTAATAAGAATTGTAGCTTTCTGTGAGTTTTCTTCCATCCAACAAATACAGCTGTAGCTACCCAAACTTTGTCCAAAGTTACCAGGGTGCAGCCGGGCAGGCACAGTGAGTTTTCACTGCTTCCTACAACACCCAAATGGCATCAGGACTGCCCAGGAAAGCAGGAGTGCTCTGCACACCCCATGTAGTGGACCACAACAGCTGCACCACCCCAGACAGAATGAAGCCCCTGACAAATAAATGGAAAAAAAAATATCCCCAGACTGGCAAATTGAGCAGCAAGTACTTCAGGCAGGTGAGAGCTACTTATGAAAGCTACTCATGAAAAACAAAAGTGTTTTAATTTGTATTTCAGGGCCCAAATTGTGCTTGTATAAAGGTTATTCATTGATGGGTATTCTTTGATCCTAGAGTCACCACAGAAATGTGAACAACTATTGCTGTTTGCTTGAAAACAGTCGTGTGGGGCCTGGCCTGAAGCAAGAAGCAGTTTGAGGGGATGGAAACTCCCCAGGGGAGGCAGCCTTAGGAGCTGAGGGGGCTGTGAGTGCTCACAAGCGTGGCTGGCCTCTCCCACATTGCCCCACTCTTGACTTCAGTGCAAGGGGGCCTCATCATTTTTCCTTTTGTAACTGTTCCACACCTCCTGGTAGCTGTGAGAGTCCCCACAGCACACAAACCCCACTGGCAGCACCACACACGATAACCTGCAGGGCAGGAAACCAGGAGGGAAAGAGAAATTCTCCTTTGCAGGCACTCTGCTGACACAGGTGCAGATTTCACAAGGTATCTGCTCTGCTGGCAAGGGTGATTGCAGCTGCACAACACAGCTCTGCCTTGCTTCCAGCTGCCCCTGAGTCTTTTCATATAGCAAAGCTCTTACTGCTAAAACAACTGTGACTGAACCTTTGTAGGCTTACCAGGCTTCCTTGCAGAGGCCGGAGGTAACTCTGTGTTTGAAAAAGCCACATCTCATGTTTGCTGCTTTAAAGGTGCAAGACAGTGCAGACTTGCTGTAGCACAAAGGAGAGCTAGTCTTTGTTTAAAGTTTATAATTTTTTTTTTACTAAAAGGTGCAACTTCTGAAATCAGGCATATTTAGCATTATGCTAATTATTGTTTACAGGCACTTAGGACTCATTCAGTCTTTCATAAAAGCATAGAATGGCTTGGGCTGGAAGGTTCCCAAGGAAGATCATTTAGTTCCAGCCCCCCTGCCATGCACTGGGACACCTTCCACTACACCAGGTTGTCCAAAGCCCTATCCAGTCTGGCCTTGAACACTTCCAGGGATGGGGCATCCACAGCTTCTCTGGGCATCCTGTGCCAGTGGGCATCAATATACTGAATGCAACACTTTGAGTGTGACCATCCAGCTAACTCCTCCCCCACTGAGTGGTCCATCCATCAAATCCACACCTTCACAGTTTGGAGACAAGGATGTCATGCAGGACAGTGTCAAACGCCTTGCGCAGATCCAGGTGGATGATGTCAGTCACTCCCCCCTTATCCACCAATTCTGTCACCCCACTGTAGAAGGCCAACAAATTTCTCAGATATGATTTGCTCTTTGTGAAGCCATCACTAATCATTTCCATGTGCCTTAGAATAGTTTCCAGCAAGAACTGCTCCATGATCTTGCCAGGCACCAAGGGGAGACTGGCTGGCCTGTAGTTCCCTGGGTCTCCCTCATTTCCTTTTTTGAAAAAGGGTGTTGTGCTTCTCCTTTTACAGTCAGTGGGAGCTTTACTGGAGGTTCCCTGCTACAGCTTCTCAAATATGATGGATAGTGTCTTCTCCTCTTCCTCCACCCTCAGGACCCACACATGCATCTCATTAGGTCCCATGGATTAGTGCACCTTCAGGTACCTCAGATGGTCTCAAACCTGATCTTTTCCTTCGTTCTGCCAGTCTCTGCTTTTGCCCCCTGCAGCTCAGGTTACTTTCCCTTGGTTATGGGCACAAGAAAATGGGTGCTGTGTAAGATTCCTGGGCTGGAAGCAGGTGTGAAGGGATTGCATGAACTGAGCTGACATAACAGTCACACATTTCTGACTAGCCTGTCCACCTTCACCAGGACTCCAGTGAATCATGTCTCTTAGACCTGGGCACTTATCAGACTTAATCCTTTGCCAGGAACATCAGCCTCTTCTCTGTTGTCTTTGTTTCAGGTGAAAAGGCCTCCACGGAGGTGCAGACTTGCTCCAGTGTTTCCAGTGTCTGCTGACCTGGAATGGTGGGATGCTGATGGGATGCAGCGTGGTTTCCAGTGCAGCCTCAGGCAAGGGTAGGCACGTGGAATGTGCTTCTGCAAAGACCACACGTGTGCCAGCAGTGTGTCAGTGGCCACATCTGCCCTTCAGACACAAAGACTACACGGGAGAGCAGTCCTGCAGGCAAACCCTCTTGCTCCCTCCTTGCTCCTCCTCTGCCCACAGGGCCCCTTGCAAGCACCAGGGGCATTCCTGTCCTCTGCCACTCATCATTTCCTTCCCAAGCTCTCTGAGCTGTGTTTGATGCCATGTGCTTGCTGAGAGGAGCTAAGAAGAGCAACCACTGTTTCCACAGAGAAAACCACTGTTTTTCTAGTTGCATTGGAGAGTTGCATTGCAAGCCATGGAGAACACAAACATGGGTCTTACAGCATCTCTCTGAATTTGGGAATGGAGGTGATCATTTGGCCCCACTTTTTAAATTCCCCTTTAGCTTTGACCTGCCAGATGTGCCCCTGCTGTGCTCAGGTGTGGGGCAGACAGAGTCTGATACAGCACCCAGACCCAAGCTGGGTATGGACTGTGCTGAGCAGAGCCTAAGTGGTGGGTGGGAGAGATCAGAAAAGGCAGGCAGAGCCTACAGCTCATTCCCATACTCAAAGAAGCCAGTGACTGGAGAGTACCGATACAAGGGAATGCAGCAGATCAGAAGTCACCCTAGGAATTAACCGTGTCTGACAGAGGGATGGGCATGGCAAAACAAGCTTGCTTGCTTTGCAGAGGGGCAGTCTGAGGGACTGCCAAAGCCTATTTGCCTCCTGCACACAGAGCACCCTGCCAGCAGTGCCCAAACCTCACAACTCCTCCAGGGTTTCCCTCCTGCCCACACTCCTGTGGCTGCAGGGGAGCTGAACCCCCTGTCACAGCACTGACACCATCTGCATCCAGGCATCTACAGCTGCTCAGAGTCCCTTCTGGTGGCATTTCTGATGATTGTTTGAGGGTAAAGCCTAGAAAGCTCTGCTTCCCTGTAGAATGGGGAAGAGAAAACATTTTCAGTCCATGCCTATTTTCGTCTCAAGAACATTGCTGATTACAATCCAACTCAGCCTCATATCTCCAGTAAGTCCAAGCCTGTCAGGCATGTTACTAGCACTTGAGGCTCATTGGGAGAAACTAATCCATGACTGCTGGGTGCAGTCAAGATGCACAGGCTGGGAGGGATGCCTCTGTCTTCACTCTCCTTACATTCCTCTCCAAATAATTCCGTAAAAATTGCCACGGGAAAAGGGCACCTTGGAGCAAAGGAGCCTGTGCTCTAACCCAGGGTGGCTGTTTGAGTGCTTTGGAGGTGTCCATGGGAAGCTGTTAAGGGACCTCCGCTGGAGAGATGGTGCTCACCACTTGTGCAAGGCAGCTGGATGAATGTGGGGGGCTGGTGCACTGGCGGAGAAAGGAGAATGGGAGGAGAAGGAATGGGAAAGAAACACTCAGCTTCCAGCCTCGTAGGGATTAACAGCAGCTGGGAGGGTAATGGAACAGTTCTCAGACACTGTTTTTTACCCTGCACAGTGGTATGCAGAGAGCCACCCACAGACTCTCCGCCCCAGCTAGAGGAAGGAGGCTGAGTCAAGTGAAATTTCAGCAAGGAAAATATGGTGTAGATGTGACCAAATAGGCACCTTTTGTAACGTGTAACAGTGAGCAATGTGTGCTCACTGTGAAATGGGAAATGCTGAATGCCTAAGACAGGAGCGGTAACAAAAGGTTGGTCTATTTGCCTCCTAAAGGCAGATATTTACTGTTTTGGTTTTTTTCCTAGCCAGTGCTATTAAATTAATACCCTCCTTGCTGATATTGTTTATTACCCATGAATATAGAAAGCCTTTTACAGAAATATCTGGACTGCTTGTCCCTGCTGCAAAGAGTTCTGAGCCTGGCAGGCTAAACAAAGCCCCAGCATGGGCCAGAAGGGGAGGGTCAGGAGAAAAGAGAAATAGCTACACTGATAATTCAGGTCAGGCTCCTGGGTTCAGCCCTTTGCTTACCAGCAGAATGTGTCCTTTCTTACATTATGTTATCTCACACACAAAGAATAAAGGACAAGGTGAAACCTAAGAAGCAGTAGGCGAAGTTCAACCTTTTTGGCAGGGCAGCTCAGCAGCGGAGAGAGGTGATAGCAAAGAGCACTGCAGTCTTGCTGTGTTCAATGCCATGAGCTTGCTGAGAGGAGCTAAGAAAAGCAATCACTCTTTGCATCAGTGGAGAGCTGTATTGCAGGGCACTGAGAACACAAACCTGGGTCTTAGAGCATCTCTGTACTCCTCACTAGCAACCAAAGCTGCTGAGTGGGTCTTTAAGAGTGATGGAAAAGGAGCAGAGAGACCTTGGGGATGCTCTGCTTGGGAGTCATGGCAGGGAAAGGGTATGGCAAAGCAGGTCACTGAACAAGGCATGGTGGCAAGAGCTGGGAAACGGGGGCTCTCTAACCAGTACTGGTCCACCAGATGCTAAAGACATTTGACAGATGTCTAAGAACAGGAAGCAAAATCCTTGTTTCCTGAATCTGTGCTCTGGTGATGGGAAGTGGAAGTGTGGTGAAGCACACAGTTCACCACCCCTAGGGTGTCAAGCCCAAGGCACTCCTCTGCACTACCTCTCAGTGTTCATGTTCGCCGCAGGATCTGCTCCAGGCACAGTTTGGAATTTGACTGACACAAAACCTTTCAGATTGGGTATGGCTTAGTTTTAGCTACCACCCTCCCACCCCCCAGTCATTGCAGCTGTGCTCCTTGTTAGAACTTCTTGTCAGCTGCCACTAGATCACTACACAATAACAAGCAAGGCTGATGAAAAAGGGGTCAGGGCCAGCTTGTATCACAGACCCTGCCTTTGCACAGGAAACATGCCCTAGAAACTTCTCCACCTGCCTTCCAGGTGCACTGGGACTGTAAGGAGAGGAGAGTTTTGTGCAGGTACGGCACTTCAGGGAGGAAAAACACCCTGTGAGAGGAACAGCACAGCAAGACAATAAGGTGACAATAGGACAACGAGACAATGCACCCTGCTCAGTGCACGGTGTCCCCGTGATGGGGTGAGCAGAGCAGCAATGCCAGCCACACGAAACAACCACATCCTGTGCCTGTAGCTGGGCTGCTCTTCCCTGCGCTGCTCTCTGTGGCACTTTGCAGAATGGGTTGTACCCTGCATCTGCCAGGGACATGGGATATGATCAGAGATCCCATCCTATTGTTCCCTCTCTCTGTCCAACAGCTTTACCCTGCCCCACTGCCACTGTCAGCCCATTCCACCCTAGCAGGGATGGGAGGCACCCTCCAGCCTCAGTCGGGCCATCTTCCTTGCCCTGTCCCTCTGCAAGAGAAGGACTGTGATCCATCAGGTGGGATCTCAGCAGAGGTACCAGGATGGGATGAGCCCACGTGCTGAGGATGCAGGCAGGGCCGCTCACGCTGCTGGGCGCGGCCACCACATGTTTTTGTCTTGGTTCCTCTTTTCACAAACACCGAGATGCAAACTCAGCAATATCATCTCTGTCACAGGCAGCCCCAGACTCCTTTGGGTTTGGCTGGGTGACTGAGGTCTGCAGAGTGTGACAAGGGTCTGCAGGCCTACGGGTCCCTGTTGCATTGCACTGTACATGACACAGCAGATCCTGGCCTTAGTGTGCACCTTGAAAACAAACAGGAAAGCCACACAGTGCTTGGACATGGTTGCACATGCTGATCTGGGAGAACAGCTTCAGCAGGGATCTGGGCAATGGGAAGACACTGGGCAGGAGAATATCCTCTGTTGCAGTTTTAGCCCTTGTTTTTTGCATGACAGTGTGCTGTGCTTACACTCTCTGCAACCACACGGTCACATTTTCCCTGGAAACGGGCTCCCGTGACACCTCTCACACAGCACAGACCCTAATGTCACTTCACATCAGAAATTAAAGTTTCTGATCCCACTCCCTGTACTCTGTCACAGCCACTAGATCAGCTGTTTTCTCTAGCCTGCATCCACCCAGTCAAACACTGCAGTGGACCGGGATAATATGATTAGATGCTAGTTTTTCTTATTTTTATCATCTAGCTCCAAGAAAACTAGTTCAGAGAAATACTCCAATTCATACAGATACAGAACAATGCAAGGTCTCAGTCCCTGGACCCACAGCTCAATTGCCAGAGAGTGCAGCCTCCTGGGAGGGCAGATAACATGTGAGCCTGCAAATTCCCACTGACTCTGCTGGCACCAAAGAGTGCAGCCAGTGTAGGAAGAGCCCAGAGGAACTCTGACGATGCCCTGACCCTTCCAGCAGCAAGGAAGCCCATTAAAGCACAGTCCCAGAATATTGTAACTCCTGCCCCCAGGGTCTCCTGGACACCCAGGGGCTCAGCTCATGGCTCCCCAGGTCTCTGTTGGGCACCAGCACCCATCTCTTCTGTGGCGAGGGCATGGCACCCTCACACTGTGGATATCTTGTAATTCCAGCTCCGTGGAGGAACACTACAGACCCTGCAGAGGCTTTCTCAGCACCCCAAGCTTTGCAGCCCTCCATCCAAACAGAGCCCTCCATCCAAACAGAGCTCCTCCTAACCACAACCCAGCTGGTGGACTTGGGCCCCGGTGTGGACATCAGACCTCCCTGATAGAGCTGCATGCCATGAAGATGCCCAGCAGCTCTGCAGCAGGAACACGGTAAAACCTTCTCTTGGGGGCAGAGGAGGTTTTACCGTGCTCCTGCTTCTTACCTCTTTCCCGGGGTTTTCCATAATTGTTGCCATAGGGTTTGCCACGATTTTGTGCTGCTGGTAGAGGCATGAGGAGCAGGAGAAACATCCATCGCAGGGCCATGTTTGCCTATGCTCCCAGGGCAGGACTGAGGTCTCAGCCACGCCGGCTGCCTCAGTGCACACCCGTCTGATTACGAGCGGTGCAGGCACGGAAAGGAAACAGGCAAGCAGAGAAATCACATATGGTGCAAGAGGCTTCCTCATTGGAGAGGGAAACTCCGCCAGTGTCAGCGCTGCCTTCTTTCTCTTTCGGCTCCATGACACTTTTGCAATCTCGCTGTCTCCAATTGCTTGTCTAAAACCAGAGTTTTTAGGTCTTCTGTCAGGAGCAGCTACTAACCACAGCTGGGTTGCCCTCTCTTCCAGCACAGATCTCAGACGGACTTGTGAGGTGTTCTAGTTCATGGCTAGGCTGTAGCAGGAAGATGTGGCTTCCATACTCACCCAGAAAGTCAAGCAGTGACTACATCAGGACAGCCCTCACCTTGTTACTGCCTCAATAAGGATTGTGATAAAACAGACTTCTGAAGGGCACAGATTATCTTAATTACCTGTCGGTGTGTGCCATGGATGGGAAAGCCAAGGTTTTGACTGGAGTTCTTGGGTGCTCAGGACTGGACTGAGAGCAGATGCTTGGGCAGGTGACAAGAGCTCTGGAGGCCTTGAGCTCAAGTGCTGTGGCACATTGCATTGTCAAAACATGGTGGGAGCGAGAATGACCATGGAGGGGTGGGAGGCCAGCACAAGCAGTGGGCAGTGGGGCAGAAAAGGGGCTGCTGGTGAGGCTATCTGTGCAGCTGGAGGCTGATGGCACTGGCCACAGCAGCAGACCCAACCATCAGCGGTGGTCCAGGGCAGGAGCTGATGACTTTGTGCTTCCCCAGCCACCTTGCTGGATGTGCCTGGCCTGCATCCCAGCTGAAATACACAACTAGGAGAAAAACAAGCCCTCAAGTCTTCTCTGGGGCTTTGCAGCCAGGCTGCAGCTCTTTGTGATGGCCTTCCTCTGTTGTGCTCCTCAGCAAGGACTGGTGCTCACGTACCTGGGGTCAGGCTCTGCTTTCTGCTGCTTTGCACACCCTGTAACATCTTTATGCAGCAGCATTGAGCAGGCCAGTGCAGGGTGGCCCTTTCCAGATGTACTCCCCCCAGTCACCCCCAAAATCTAACCCTGAGCAAAACATGGTAGAATTATTGTTATCTTCTTTTTCTGCCATTATAGGAGCTGCTTGGGGACAGACACTCCTGCAGCCTTTTACCTCTCAGGGACAGAGCAGGAGACTGCCCAGCCACATTCCCTCCTAGGCTCAAAAAGTCAGTCTCAGCCTCTTCTCCTTTGTCTGTGTTTCACCTCTTCCTGCAACAGAGCCGGCAGGGCCAGGGGTCCCCATCTCCATGAACCTGCCTTTTTATTTCCTTTTCTCAAATATGAAGTTCACCCATAGAGAGTTCACTGTACTCAAACAAATTTGCCCTGGAGAAAGTGTCCTGGGGCTGCAACTGCACAGAGAGGACCCTGGCATGGCAGCAGGGCACAGCCTGGGAGGTACTTAGGAGGTAGGTGTGCTCTGTCTCAGGTATCTGGGAGGTTTGGGGAGTGGAGGGAAGCAACTGCTGCTCTGCCTCCAGCAACAGCACCAACTCAAGATGTCACCTGTCCCTGCCCCTTAGTGCATCTGGGTTTTTCAAGAAAAAAATTGAAGAGCTGCAAAAGCAAATGGTGCCACTAGGAATAGGTTCTTCAATTTGGAGGATCATTGCAAAAGGAGTAGGAGAATTCAATAAATTTAAAAAGTCTAAAAAAATCACATCCCTGGTCCCACTCTGCACCACTCCCAGCAACACAATGGCTCTGTATGTTACCAGTATCTGGCATCTCTGAAAACCCTTCATGGCCCCATGTCAAACCTCAAAAGCCACTGAGGAAGTGTGGCCCAAGCAGTTGTCAGGAAGCTCTCTAGTTCTTCACACTTCTCCTTGCTCCACACCACAAAAATTCAGCCTCGAGTGTAACCCAGGCTCTGGCAGGGAGGATGGCAAGACAGTTCTGCCTTCTCTACAGGCTCCAACATGTTCTGGTCACACCAGGTGAACTGAAAGCCACACAGCCAGCTGCACCCAGCAGATCTGGCTCATCTGGGAGGATGGGCAGGCTGGATCTCAGCAGGTGTAGGCAAGGAGCTGCATCCCACTGCAATGCCAGGGTCCAGGCATGCTGCAATGTTAGGGTCCACACATATTGCAATGCCAGGGTCCAGGCACACTGCCAGGAGTGTGTCCTGTTTCACCACAAGCATTGCAGGGCGCTGGCACTGGAGCCGTGTTTCACAGCAATCATGTCACCCCAGGGAGGCCACTCTGCTGAGAGGACATGCTCTCCTGTCGACCCTATAGACACTGTGGCAGATTTTGAGCTCTTGAAGTGTTTGCAAAAAAGGGCTGCTGGCTGCTTCTACAGGCTGTTCTTTGCTCTCTTTCCTGTTTGCCTTATCAAAAATTTACGTCTTACCTGTCTGATACTGTTTTTGTCCTCTAGACATGACTTCTCTTTGAGGGACCCTTTCCGTTTTAAATAACCTATGGCCCTGGTGGTTATTCCTGCTGCTTCCTCTCTACCTTTTGACACCAGGAGCCCTGAAGGGCTGCCTTAACTCTTTGCAGGATTGCTGGACACTGTGACCATGCTGCTTTATCTGTTTCCTCATTTCCACATATTTCCCCTTTTTGATCCTGATTAAGATATCCCCGGACTTTTCAGTCTTTGATAATTATGCAATGTCATGGAAACAAAGCATGTTGTGGCTGTCACCAGCAGGCAGCCCTTTTCTGGGAACATGCTTCGGCCATATTTCCTGCACAGAGCTCAGTTCCCCATCTTCCCCCCAGCCTCGTGGTACATGTGGAAAGCCACACACTGCACCTAGCTTGCCCCTGCCTGGTGTTGCAAACCAGTCATGAGGGTGCTTGAAGACTAACAGCAGCAGCCCTACACCCTGCCCCTTCCCTTCATTTGGGATTGCTGTTCCCAAAGGCGCATCTGCGGCGCAAAGGTGTCTGCATCCCTCCTCTGAAGCAGAGGCCCCCTTGCTCGGGCCATACCTTGGAGAATCACAGAATCACAGAATGAGCTGTGTTGGAAAGGACCCACATGGATTATCGAGTCCAAATTTTTGCCGTGCACAGGACTTCCCCAAGAGTCACACGTTGGGACTGAGGAGCGCTGTCCAAGCTTCTTGAGCTCTGTCAGGCTCGGTGACCACTGTGACCAGCTGTGACCACTCCTCTGGGGAGCCTGTTCCAGTGCCCAGCCACCCTCTGGGTGAAGAACCTTTTCCTGATATCCAACCTGACTCAGCTTCAGGCCATTCCCTCATGTCCTGTCACTGGTCACTGGTCACAGAGGAGAAACCAGTGTCTGAATAGGCTTCTGCCTGCAGCTGGAAGTCAGTGCTTGCACCCACACATGCTCCTCCCCTGCACGAAGCTCTCCAGGAGTGGTTTTCCAGTCCTTCCCTGACATGGAACATGCAGCTGCTGGTGCCAGACTGGCCCTTGCCCCACAAGCATCCCAGCCAGGGAAAAAGGGCCCTGGGCCGTGGAAGCCACTCATGTGCAGTGCTACCACTGAAGTTCAATGAGAGGAGGCCTCGTGGGTTTCGGTGTACAGCCGGAGGCACTGAGGCAGAGAGGGAGTCTGCGAAGGGCCCAAGGGAGGAAGTCAGTATGGCAGGAACTGATTTCAGTGCTGAGCCCCAGGATGGTGCCACTAGAGCAGCAGTGTCCTTCCTCCAGCTGAAGGGGAACCACTCCTGGCCTGCTGCCACAAGCGGGGTCACACTGACCAGGGACCTGGGAAGTGGCTGCTGTGACTCCGGGCTGGGACAGAGGCAGTGCAGGGAGCTGGCCTGTTCCCAGGCTGGGCTGCAGCTGGGCTGGCCCGAAAGCTGCGTGTTCAGCTGTTTCGAGCTCACGCAAAGCTCTCAGGGGTTAATATGAGCGTGTACTTAGTTTTATGACCCCAAAGTAGTGGCTGCAAATATGTCAGAATCACCTTCATGCCCATCCCCAGCCTGGCAGGCCCTGCTCATCATGGCACAGCTGCTGAACGGCAACCTGTGGGATTTCAAATGTTCAAGGATGGGGCCAGACTGGATGGGCCTTTGAGCAACTTGATCTAGTGAGTGGCATCCCTGCCCATGGTAGCGGGGTGGAACTATATGATCTTTAATATCCCTTCCAACCCAAATCATTCTTTAATTCTATGAATTGTATGTATGTCACTGCCAGGAGGGGCATAGGAAGGAAAAGCATTCCCTTCTCTCCTCCAGTATCTATCAGGCCTTTCCAATGGACCCATACATTCCAGAGTTCTTTCAGCATTGACAGGCACCCAGGGTCCATGGTCAGAGCCTTTGACCTGAGCATGACCCAGGTTCTGATGACCTGGGCAGAGAAGGTTCAAGGGGACCTGCCAGGATCCCCTAGCACTTGACACCAGCAGGTCACTCCCTCTCAGCTGGCTCATGTCCCTCAGATTGCACATCTGCACATCTGGACTCCCATTGCAGCCTGAATCTGCCCCAGCCATGCTGTCAGCCCATGACTACCCCTGCCAGCACTGGTTCCCGCAGTCATGTGTGTCATCACCCCCAACCTCTGTACCATGCAGAACAGATTTCTGTACCATGAAACTGGGCTCCTCTTTGCTTCCCACATGATGAATCTCTGCTCCCAGGGTTCACCTATAGATCCCAGAACTTCTTTGCTAAGAACTGCTTTGAGATCTGAAAGGAAGCCAGGAGCAATTTCGCTGAGCAGCAGCTCAGAGCTGTCTGCAAGGAGCAGGAGAAGAGGACACTGCTGCTGCTCAGGTGACAGGGGACAGGTGACACGAGACAGGCAGGACTGGCTGTGCATCTTGGTGCCGGTCCAGAGCTGCCCCCAGAGAGCTGGAGCCCCCATGATGAGTATCTATGGACACCCGCTGTCTTTTCTTCCTGCTTAGCATGGCCCTGACAGAGTTCATAGACTCATGTCCCCACCAGGATCCTACAGCTGACCCTTCAGAACCAGGCCACCAGCAGGGCCACCCAGTCACAGCCCAGTACTGTCCTATACTGTCCCAATGTCCCATATACATTGCAGTGTGCTTCCAGCCTCGCAGTAGTCATGGGCTTTGTGCCCCGTGGCCAGTTCCTGGTTGGCACAGGCTGATAGCCACCAACCTGGATCTGCTTGACTTTAGCCGGATGAGCCCAAAGAAGACCTCAGCAGCTGCAAGCCCCACAGCAGCAATCCCAAATCCAGCTTCTGACACCTTTACCACCCCTCTGTGCCTCCCCTGCATCCAAGGCTACCCCAGCAACAAGCACCCAGTGAGCTGCTCAGTGTCAGTGCCCACAAAGCAGGCAGCTGGAAATCCCCTTTCCTGCCCCAGGGCTGACTCAGCAGCCCGGGGGGCTGTTTGCCAGCACACAGTCCCGTTCCTCATTTGGGCCAGCCAGTGCACGCGGAGAGAGCAGCCTGGCTCCATGGAACTTGTAAACAGCCCTGGCCATTGCCCCCTCTGAGAGCTTAATAAAAGTAGCCCATGTACAAGCCCTGGCTGCTCTGTGCTTCTCCAGGCCAGGACAGGGGTTTGTGCTACTTCGGTTGTACATTTTTTTCCAGCAGCTTTGATGCACTGCACACGTGCAGATCATTTGTCCATACAGATGCAGCAAACTCCAGAGTGGTGTTCTTGCAGCCAAGGCTGGAGCCGCAAGCAGAGTTTTTCCCTTCTCCTTTTGAGCTGCTGAGAGGTAAAGAGAAGAGGTGGCTCTTGGGGTTCATAGTGGACTTGGAGGCCCAATGTTTGGTGTGAGTCTAAGTTGAGAATCCCTGTAGTCCTTCCTTGTGAGTGACCCACAGCCACTGAAACTCATGGCCCTGCTGCCCCAGGCTATGGGTCCCAGCCCACAACCCCTCCTTCACGTTCACCTTCCCATGACCCAGGAGAAGCAGGCTGAAATGGTGCGATCTCCTGTCTGAAACCTGCTTGGGTCCCCGCAAGCAACGCACAAGGAACCCCAAACAGCGCTGCCTCCCCACAAGGTATCATTATCTGTAGCGCCCACTCCCCCAACCCCTCAGGCCTGAACTGACAGGTTTGATTTCTGAGGGCAACCTGTCTCCTCCTGAATGTCTGGTGTAGGCTGTGGTGAACGCAGGAGGAAGCCTGGAGTGCAGTGTCCCAGCACAGGTAACCCCCAGACCCTTCCCAGGGATACGCCGGAATCACAAGTCTGGGTAGCAGGGAGCTCAATCAGCACCTTTTTTATTAATATGCATCATAAATAAAGAAATAAATAAAGGCGAGACACCTCATTCTAACAGGGAAATACAAATTAAATATGGTGCAACATCCGCTAAGCGATGTACAAGCAGGAGGTAACCTAGCAAGACCAGGGCCCCTTGCCATGGTGAAGCCAGCCCAGGCACGATGCTGTGAACAGCGTCAAGCCGGCCATGGCACCAAATACTGGCATGGCCTTTCATTAACACTGTTCCCCACCTGACAGGCAGGTGAAGATCCCCACTACAGCAGGCGGCATGAACATGGCAAGGAAGGGGTTGACTGGCATTGCCTCTACCAAGGACCCCAGGACCTCCAGTATCCCCTTGTGTTTGTGCACAACACTTATCCCCCCCACCCCACGGCACTGCTCAGCAAGACCAGAAACCCTGTGCCAAAGGGAGCACCACCCCTCCCTCCCCAGGCTCCCCAGCTCCCTCTAGGAGCACCCCCACTCTACTTGCTGGGAGCACTGCCCCCAAATCCCTAGCCCAGTCAGGGACCCTGCCCTCATTCCCTCCCCTCCAGCGCCCCTCCACTGAGCATCCCAGGGCTTCCCAGGCACTGGTTCCCTGCTCAGTGTGGAGGGCACAGGGCCTCCCCCCAAAGCACCCATCTCTGCACAGGGTGGCACTACCCATCCTGGGCCTACATAACACTGAACATCCCCGTGCCTTCCTCACAACCCCACACACCCCTTTGCTCCACACGCACACACATACCCCGTCCCCCTCCCCTGGCTGTGGCCTCGCACAGCCCCAGCCCTGCAGTGTGGCACTGCCAGGCCACTTGTCCCGGTATAACCCACCAGGAACCACTACAGCACACCAGGATGCTCCAGTGCGGGGGAGCCTACCTTGCAGTGCCCCATCAAACACAACCCCTCAGCCCAGCCTCGCAGGGACCCCGTGTCACCCCTGCGGCCGAGGACGCCGGGGATGCTGGAGACTGCAGACTGCACTGCCACCCCCAGGGAGGGGATGGCCAGCATCTGGCACCCTCCAGCATCCAACAACTGGGCAGCAGGGCAGCGCTGCCCTGGCAGGGACTGCTTGGGTTCCCGTAATGTAAAAGTCCATGGCCTGTGGGTGCTGGAGACAGTGTGGGGCGGAGGGGGGGGGTCAGGCGGTCCCTGGTGTGGCTGCATGCATGGCGATGCCTGGCAATACGAGGTGCAGCTCGCAGAAGACCCCAGGGGGCTAAGTCGGCCTTTGGCAGCTGCACAAGGAGGAGCAAGAAGGAACCACCTATGGTTACTGTATTCTGTAATGGCAGGAAAGGTAAGAAACTAGCAAGAAGCTGTGTTTGTTCCTCTGGCAGGGTAGGCTACCCCAGAGGAGCTTCAGCAGCCCAGGGAACTGTGCTTGGCCTCCTAAACGTGTCAATAGTCCTCGTCCTCAGGGTGGGTGACGTACATGATGGGCACCAGTCCCTTCTCGGAGCCAAGGCTGCACTGCAGCCAGTCACCATCCACCTTGGAGATGACCTGCAGAATATCCCCTTTGTTGAAGCTCAGTTGTCCTGCCTCAGTGGCAATGTGATGGCAAAGAGCTTTCACCTCACTGCAGGCAGAAGGAAAGTAGGGTTAGCTCACCTCAGGACACTCACCCCACCCAGGGACCACCAGGGGTCCAGAAGAGAGAGGAAAACACCCCCTGCTTCCCTCGCCAGCCACGTTCCCAGCTGCCCCCCCAGCTCCCCATCACCTGCAGATTGTGGAGTTGTGGTGGATGGATGCACAAGCTGCATCACTGCCCCAAACCATTCCCTGGTCCACGACTACGAAGGGGGTCAGGCAAACTGCAACGGGTAGAGCCGTGCCACCCTCAACCTACCACGTCCCAGCACCCGCAGGATTGACCGCTTGGTGTCACTCACCAGGTAGGGTGAGGAGACATCCCCCAGGCTGGTCGTGCCACAGCGGGGGCCTCAGGTGGTTCCGGATGGGGAGGGTCTGGCTCCGGGGCTGCTTCACGCCACATGCTAGCCCCAACTGTCTGGGCCACCAGCTGGAACACGGACTTGTCCAAGCTCAGCCAGCCGGAGGGCAGCCTGGAAGGAGGAGACAGAAGTGGTCAGTAGCAGGAAAGCGCACCCAGGGAAACAGCTGCTCTCATGGCAAGAGCGGTTTGCATAAGTGCGAGCTGCTCTCACGCCTTAGAGGTTTGGCTTCATGCACAAAGTGCACTTCTAGGCAGTGCCCCAGATCTCCAGACAGGGAGGGCTCAGCTGTAACACCACAGCCTAGACTGGGAAGGACATTTCCAGGGGTCATTTTCAGGAGCAGTAAGGGTGTATAGAGGGAAAGGCAGTGCAGGGAGGTCTCAGCTACTGGGGGCAACTTCATGCTTCCCCCTCACCTGTTATGAGCAACAGAGATGACTCCACGTTCTGTTCTCAGTATGTGGTTTTGGGAGGGATGAGGTGATGATGGGGCCATGTAACAGGGTTAGATGCCAAGGCAATGGTAGAGCTCAGGCAGAAGAGGAAAGACTATGAGATGGACTGAGCAAGGGTTTGGGAGGAATTAAAGCAGGCTGGCAGGACTGAGCAGGGTACAGACCCTTGATGTACCACCATGGTGTAGCCCAGCGGTCAGCTATTGGCCTGACTTCCACCTGTACTGCCACACTCCATGTTTAACCAGCCCTTCTCAGCCCCAAAACACTGCTGCCCTTACCTGTTCGGTTGCCTGGGCTCTTTTTGTACCTTCCTGGACCCAAACAAGTGTCCCCACTTGATGGGCTGGCTGCCCTCTGATGCACTGGTGCTGCTGTCCTCTTGGGGGGCTGCTGCTGCTGCTGCTCCCGCTCTTTGCTGAGTTTCCTTCTCCTTGCTGCGCTTCAGCTCTGTAAGCACAGAGTCTGGGGGGCTGCCCATCCAGAAGGGCCAGCTCCGTTCCTTCACCTCTTCACCGACCACTGCCTGCTGGGGCTTTTCCAAGGGCTCTTCCACAGCTTCAGGACTCAGCTTGCTGGCCGCCTTGGGCCTCTCCTCCAAGGTGCCCTCAGCAATGGGACAAGCCTCTGCACCTTCCACCACCCCTTCTCGGGGAGGTGGTGCCTTGTGGGTCTCCAGTGACCTGGGCGCAGGATTCAAAGCCGCCTTCTTCTTCTCAGAGCGGATGAACTTTGAGCCTTCGGCTGAGCCCTCAATGTAAATCTGAGAGGTTTGCATGAGCTGGTACCACCAGCCTGCCTGCTTGTCCTTCTTCCCCTCCCATGTGCTCTCTTGCATCTTACTCTGCTCTTCCTCCCTGTCACCTTCTCCGCAGGAGGCCCCCACTCCCTTGACCCTCTTCTCACTCACAGCTTGCTGTGGGCTGTGCCCTGGTGAGATGTCACCATCTCTGGCACCCCCTTGGCATGTTTCAGGAGCGGTGCTGCAGCCGTCGGGATCCTCACTGCTGCCCCGGGTCCGCATCAGCTGCAGGGTGGAGTGCACAGAAAGCAGCAGGTCCTGCTTCACACGCAGCAGCTCCTTTTGCTGCTGCTGCTCTTTGCCCATCTGCATCAGGTGGTGTTCGAAGAGGAGGTCCAGGTTGAAGGGCAGCAGGGAGAGAGGCTGGAGCAGGAGCAGGAGCTCCTCGAAAAGAGGCTGGCACACGCTGTGAGACAGGCACAAGAAGCCCACTGGCTGGTAGTGTGCCAGGATGATATCTGTAGGGAAACAGACATGAATTAGAGGAGACACTCCTGCCACCATTGCCAAGCCACCACGAAGCTGCTGAAGCTATGAGGAAAGGAGATGGACACCAGTTTCTGGTCAAAGTGTGAGGCTCAGGCCTGGGTCAAGAAGCACCAGTGAGCTCTCAGCAAACTGGCCCAGACAGAGCTTTCCAGTTGTGCCTGCAGCCAGGACCTGCCTGGCAGACTGCCAACCGAGATGACCGCTGCCACCAAATGCCATGGAAGTAGAATGGGAATAAAGAGCATGAAAGTGTTGTCACATGTGAAAATTCTATTATTCAACTTCTGGAGATGAACAAGGAGCTGCAGATACGGCCAGTATCAGTCCCCTGCAGATACAGGTGTCAGGGACGGCTGAGTACAGTCTTTCCAGGGACCTGTCAAGGCTGAATTGTGGGGCTTAGCAGAGAAAGAACTAGTATTTCTATCTGTAGCATTCACTGTTCACTTGATTTGACCACATCTGCACTACCCCTCTGTCCTGCTCTATTCTCAGGTCTCACTACCAGGGAGAGGGTTGGGAATGGGATTTGTGACCCAAGCCCAGTGAGATAACAAATTTACACCACAGACAGGACTTGCAACTTACCTCCAACTCCTCTGCTTAGCTCTTATCACCCTGACAGCCCCAGCTTTTGCTCACACTTCCAGCTCTTAATGATGGCTTGAAGTAAGTGGTTGTCTTCTGCTTCAGAAAACCGGGATAAGCATAGATTCTATTCTATTCTATTCTATTCTATTCTATTCTATTCTATTCTATTCTATTCTATTCTATTCTATTCTATTCTATTCTGCTATAAAACAGATACATCCCAGTAAACCCTGATTTTTGTTTGTCAGGTTTTCCTTTCCATTTCTTTCTATTTCCCATGCCTGAAGAGTTTCAGGTAAATGTGCACATCTCCAGGCATACCAAACTCTCAGGCACTGGGTGGGGAAACACAGAAATTTGGGGAGGCTTAGATCTGATCTCCTGCAGATAGGGAGGGATCTGCACTGATAGCCTTGGATAGTAGCTGCAGGTGGGAAGGAGAATGGAAGTCTAGGTGGAAGGAGCTGCGTGGTGCTTGGACTTCCACCTGGGATTTCCCTGGTACACTGAGACTATGTATAGCTAAGTCCTTCAGCTCAAGGCAGAGAAGAGCAGCCCAAGCTGAGAGAGCAACAAGAGAAACACATTTCCATCCCATGCTCTGTGTGCAGGATTTGGCTCCCACTGCAGCCCACAGCCCTCAGGCTCCTACCTTCATGGTTGTAGAGGTGGTTGAACCAGAACTCCAGGGACCGGATACTGCAGGAATGGAAAATTATCAGGGTAAGAAAGAAATAGTGAAGATCTATTCACCCCATTCATCCTCATTGTTCTGCCGCAAGAAGTGTGGCTGGAAAAGGGCATTTACAAAGCATGAACTTGTGAACCTCAGGGAAAGGACAGTGGCTCGGTCCCATCATGCTCTGATCACAGACACCCAGCCTGTCACCGAACATCTACAAGGCTTTACAGGTGCAATTGTGACCCCTAACAACCACATTTCCAGCGAGATTCCTTGCTATTCTGCTCCTGCATCCTTGGTAGGGCTTTGTTTTGCTGAAAAGAGGCTGCTGTGGAAGAGGCAAAGGATCTACAAAACTAAGACTGGTGCTGGTGGCTCAGCCCAAAATATGTTGGTATCGTGTGCCAACACGATATCGTGTCACCCTGTGTGGGGAGAGCAGGTCAGAGCTTGTTCCTGCCTGTAGGAGGTCTACAACATCTGGAGATCTTGGGAACTCTGTTCCCTCTGCCAGAGCTCTTTCTGACCACCAGAGAGGAGCAGGGAAACACCATCCTAGCAGCACTTATCCCTTCACCCACAAAAAAGTATCGCTGCCTTCCTCTGTTAAACACAGCATGGTGTGCACACTCCTCATCCAAACTGGAAGAGCCAGTCTGGAGTCCTGGACCAGGGCAATTTCTCCTTCAAAGCCTTATGCCTTGGGATCCACTGCAACTCCAGGAAACAGTGGTTTAAAGAGGGATTTCCAAGAATAATTCATGCATATATTATGTCTAACCTCTTATGAAACTGGACAGACAAGAGTTTTCTTACCTAATGTTTTGGGGCTAAAACAGACTGACCCTGTTCTTTCATCTGGCTACAGCCAGTCATTCTCAGTCCTGACCTGGAAGGGGAGGGTTTGATCCACCTGGAGTTTCCTAAGGCTTACAGCTTCTTCCTTCCCTTGCCTACTTCTGGGAGGTGGCTTCCCAGATTCTTAAGTTTTTTTCATGGTCAACTGTGCCTGTCTGCAGTCACGAACCAATAGCTGCTGCCAGCCCTGGACAGGGACATGCAGTCACCCCACGGGTCCTGCTTACTTGAGGAGGCCGAAGATGAAAGCGTTGAACCTCATGGTGTGGTTAGTGAGCTCTGTGTACTGGCTGATCTTGCTGTAGAGGCTGTGCAGCAACTTTGTAGAGGGGCCTATGGAGAGAAGCAAATGGTTGAGATTAGTTGTGGTGAGCAAAGCCAAAACTGCACCACAGGACGGAGCATCAAGGCAAGACAGATGCTGTCTGGGTGTCCATGTCCGTGTGTGCTTTGCCTCTCGACCATGCCAACATGAGCTCAATCCATCCCAACACTTAAGACTACATGTGGGAGGTGGGTTGTGGTCTGTCCCAGACTGCCACTCCAAAACTCTGGGAGAGTTTCAATACCACAAGGACCTGCCTCTCACACTTCAGTGATAATCGCAGCCATTGGCTCAAAATCAGCATGTAAAGAGAATATTGTGATGCATGCTTATAATTTGGGGTGTCTGCAATCATAGAGATAACCCCAGAGCTGAAGATTTGCCATAATCAGGCCATGAGGCTTCCCAGTATGATGCAGAAACAATGTCGGATTAATTTTGTTGGTTTTTTTTTTCTTTTCGAATTGGTTTGGCCTGTTACGTTTTTTCCTTTTTTTTATTGGTTTGGCCTGTTATGGGAGAATTTGCAAATTTTAGGGGAAATGACAATAAATGCTTGGGCAGAATAGCGCAGTGTCCCTCCCTTCTTGCAAGAGATGGTCAATGTGCACCCCGTTCCATGCAGGAAAATGGGTGTTTTGCACTCCCATCCCTAGAGCCAGCCTTCCCCAGCACCTCCCAGCCACAACTACCACAGAGCTGCAGGCACTGCTGCACAACATCCGTACCTAGCTGGGTGGACGCCTCCACCACGCTCCAGGGGATGTTCCTCCTCTGGCCGATGATCATGTCCAGGACGTAAGCCTTGAGCCCATCACTCAGAATGTCCCGGACAGCTGGGCACAGGTATTTCAGGATGAGATGCCCCACATTAGGGCTGACAGAGCTGTTCCCAAGTTTGGCCTAATGGACAACAGGCAACAGGGAGAGTGTTGGTAACCGTTTTCAAGGTAGAGATGTGCGGTAACAGTTCAGCCCCACTTGCCCACTACAGACACTCAGCAAGCAACATCCAGGCTCAGCAGCTCCTTGAACACGCAGGGTCTTTGCTTTCACTCCTGATGCTTCATACACCGGTTCTGAATTGCTCTCTGCAAGGTCTTCCCCAGGCTGGGAAGAGGCAACGACTTGAAAAAAGAATATCCTAGCTTGGGAAGAGGATATCCCAATTAGAAGGGATGACGGGTTCTCCCAAATGGTGTAACCAGGCTCTCCTGCTGGAGGAAGAGAAGAGCTGGGGATTTTCCTGCTGCTGTAGATTTTCTTGTTGCTAATTTTGGAGCAGGAAGCAGCAAGCCACATAGAACTACCAGCACTGAGGGGTTAAGGAACACTTAACTCGGTGACATGTTCAGCTCTGACTCCTAGGGATTACTATAAATACACAGGGTAAGGGCAAAATGGATGGCCAGAGCTCAGACTGAGGTGAAGAGAAAGCATGTAAGAGCCCAGCACCAGCAGAGCAGGGACACATTCTGCTGCTTACAGTCTTTGAGCTGCCAAGGGGTCTATCCAAATGGGTCAGGCAATGGTGTTCAGGGCATAGATCTTACCAGCTGAGCTGGAATTATACTGACCAGTTGGCACAGGTTCACAAAAGCCCTGAACTGAAACTGAACTTGGCTCAGGAATAATCCTGTCAGATCCACTGAGCACGGCAGCAGCAGGGATGGATGCTGCCTTTTGACAGGTGAATGCTCAGCCCCTGGCACACTGATGCATAAAGAAACCTGAGGTTAAAACCACAGCACAGTCTGATAAGCAAAGTAATGGGGGAATGTTGCAATTATTCCCCAAACCTACACTGTAAGAATTGGAAATCCACAGTGAAGCCTTAAAAAGCCATGGGAATCTCAAAAGCTCCAGTTATGTTGCAAAGCAATCTCTGCATCAGCAACAGCAGTAATTAGGGGAAAATTACTCTGGGCTCTGAGATAAGATTGAATGGTTTTGGAATCTGTCCCAGTCAGGTTTCTCCTTGGGGATGGCATGCCAGAGGAGTTGCCATGTCCAAATAGTGTCACATTGCTGCCCAAAGTCGACTGACTGAAGCTGAGCATTCAGCATTGAGAGGAGGCACCACAAACATGCTGGGTGTCACAGGACTGCAAACAATGCCTGGTACAAACAGAAGCAAAACTGCTCTGCTTCTGAGCTATTCCAGAAATGGGGTAATGAGGGAACACGGACCAGAGACAGCCAGCCCCAGGGCAACCTAGATGCACTTCTGTGTTATTCCAGAAATGGGAAATGAGGGGAACACAGGCCTAACACAGCCAGCCCCACAGATGTACTCTGAATACACTAATGCATTCAACAAGGGCTGCCATGGGGGTGACCAACTGCCGGAGATGGGCAAAGACTGATGCACTTTTTTATCATTATTGAGCCCTGTGAGATGGGGAACACTGCACTGTGTCCTGGCACCAGTGCCAGGCCAGAGTCACAGGACATGTGGAGGAAGGAGACACAGCTCTCCACTGTGTGAGAAAAAAGAGCTGGTATGCTGCCATCAGACCAGAAGGGCAGCTGGTCTGGTATTTTTTCTTATGAAGAGCCATAGAAAGTACCTAAGAAAGAGTTAAACCAAACATATATAATACTTGTCCTTTATACTTTCACAACCTACAACTACTTTCAACTCAGACACTAAGCTGGACATTATTCCTAAGTGTTTAGTGAACATCAGTGAATTTCCCTTCCCGGTGTTTTTCTGATATTCCTTTAAATACATGTACTTACTGCATCATGCAGTAGGAATTGTCATAGATTTAGTATCTGCTGCGTGGTGTGCCATCACCTTTGTTTGGTTGTTCTTGGTACTCCTGCCTTTGTTAGAAACCCTGGAGTTTTTGACTGGAAGAGAATGGAGAGGCAAACTTGCTCCATACTCTCCGTGTCACTCAGAATATTGGATGCTAGACATACCTTCACCCCTGGATCCCTGCTGGTTCCAAAGTGAGCCACAATCAGGTCAACAGCAGTGTTGATAGCCTTCACCAGACCTAGAGGGAAACAGTAGGTCAGAGAGCTGCCTGAGTGGCTGCTGGGACAGACCCCGACAAAACACTCCTTGAAGTAATCAGCCAAGGCCGCTGCAAGCCCATGGCTACACACAAGTCCTCTCTGCCAAAATACATGCAGAGACTCTCCTAAATCCTCACCAAAACTGTCCCTGCTTGTTCCAGCACTCACCTATCAGCCTGACAGTAGGATGACCTGTCAATATTCCCAAGGGACAGGGACCATCACCTCCACACCCCATCCCCTGAGGCAGAAGAGCCGGGATCTGAGGCAATGAGTCTTTTGCTGCCTTGATGCCACAGGGTGGCAGGGCAGAAGCCTTGCATGCGGCAGGTTCTGTAATGACTTTCAGTAACAAGCCAGGGCTGTGTAATCTCACATCTGCACCAGGAAAATGTGAGAACAGAACTGAAACAGGAAGGAAAGCTGCCACCGGGTAATCAGGAGCACATAGCTGGCAAAGGCATGGGAACCCTTCTGCACATCCCTTGCCTCTGAAATGACAACAAATCAGCTAACCATCCCTAACCCTGCCCTCTAGCATGGATCCCACCACAGCCATATCTTGACCTGCTCTGGAGTCCTTTCTCCCACCTTTTTATATAATTTATATAATTTTATATTACTTATGTAGGCTTGAACAGACTTTTTACCTAAATTACAAAATCTCAGGTTAGCACATCTGCAACGTCACACAGATACACACAAGTCTGCCCTTGTATGCAGAGCCTGAGGTGGAAGCATGCCCTGCCTTAGGGTCACACTCCCGTGCCTGTCTGCTCTCTCTGCCCATTCTTGTGCACCCAAGATCCTTTCTAACCATATTTCCTGGCACGAGCAGCTCAAGCACACTCCGTGGCACATTGCATGGTCCACCAGAGATGCATGGACTCACCCTTCTTCTGCAGCAAGTCGATGGAGATGGACTCCGTGTTGCCATCTGGGGAGAGGCAGAACTCAGCAGGGGGTTTCTCTGCTAGCGAGAAGTAGTCAGGGAAAAAGTCATTGTAGGTAAGCTGGAGTTGCCTCATAGACTGTCCTGCGGGGACAACACAGAGGGGACAAGGATCAGCCCCAGTCCCTCACACCAAAGCCTCTTTCACGCTGTTTGCTTTTCCCAGACGCAACAGTGCAATCAGCAGCAGTCTTCACACCAGCCTGTCCTCTGTTGGGACAGCAAGGCTACAGGTTTGTTCCTGCCCCAGCACTGGTTTGCAATGTGAGCCTGTACAGTTGATCCCCATGGCCTACCCAATATCCACCTCCAGCCTGACTGGGGGCCCACGGCTCTGGAAGATGCTGTGGGAGGTTCCCTCTCATGGGCTGGGGCTATGGGAAACCTTGCTGCACCAGACTCTCCATGCTGCTGCAAGCAGGGTCAGAGTCAGCACACAGAAAACCAGTACTTGTCACACACAGGCACCCACAGACAACAAACTACACATTTGCTTCCTGTCCTCTGGGATGGCCTGTTTTCAGGGGGTGATATGACATGCATAGGAGTTCTCCCATGTGCTTGACTTCCCTCTGTTTGACTCTGTGCTACGCATCTTCCCTTAAAGAAAGGATGGAGAAACTGTTTGTGTTGGCAGAGTGGGGTCTAAGGCTTTGAGGAATTCCCTCCATGGCTTGAGGCTAGCCTGCAGAATGCTCTCCCTCCCACAGAGAGACCACACTGCTCTCCCCACAGGACTCTCGGTGGTTCAGTCAAAAGCAGCCTGCCCCTGTCAGCCCTTCCTAAAGAGGTTTTGGAGGACACGGAAGACCTTAAGGGCAAAGCATGGAGAAGACAAGAGTCCCATAAAAGGCTTTAGTGTCATCAGCTGCCCCGTGAAAGCTACAGCTCAGCACCCAGCACATTGTTTGGGCTGGAGCAGATGGTCAGGCACCGTGGGACACAGACCTGAGATCTCCAAGGCCCCCCCCACAACTCCTGTGTGAGACAAACTACAATCTGACCACAGCCCAGGAACACTTCTTGAGGTCCAAATGGGCTCTTGGGCCATTCACTTTGCCCTTCAATCCAGCTCAGAGCTGGACCTGACTGCTCTCACCTCATGAAGAAGGGAGGCTCCACAAAGATTTGAACCAGTGAAGCAATTTTCACCTTCTTCTTGAACCCTCCAGCCCCACTGTGAATGGATGTATCATCCCTCCTTCTCTGAGCAGGCAGAGCAGTGATGAATCCAAGCTTAACCTGCGCCCCAAGGAAACTGAGCCTGAGTCCCAAGGTCGCCTCCCAAGACCCCCCAGCAGAAAGGTGGTGCGCACCGTTCAGCTTGCAGTGGAAATGGCTGGTGCTGAGAGCACCAGGCAGCTCAAAGATGGGGTTGCCCCGGTTCAGCCGAGGCTCTTGCTGCCTCCTGTCCAGGCTGCCTGCTAAGCTGGGCAGCCCCGAAACGCGGTCCAGACCCAGGGGGTTCCTCCGCCTGTACTCCCGCCACTTCAGCGCTTGGGGGGAGAGGTGGTTCGCTGGGATGCCACGGGCAGTGAGCACCAGACGGGATGACGAGAGCACACGGGAGGATGCGGAAGGGAAACGGGGAGAGAGAGGAAGAGAAAGAAAGAGGACAGAGAAAGAGAGACAGCACATTACTCAGAGGTCCAGCAGCATTTCAGGACATTAGCACATGCACATGGAGACAGGCAGAGGCCACTGCCTGGCAGAGCAGGGCAGGAGCTTGGGTGCCCTCGTGGCTGCAGGCAGAGAGGCAGCAGGTTTGGGGTGCAAGCACCTGGCATGGGGTGCTCTAAGATCAGCAGCCCACACTGCCCTCTCTGGAGACACGGTGTAGGATTTGGGACTGGAGGGACATGCTCTTAGTGTAGGTCTTCCTGCAGCACCCGGATGCAATTTTATCCTGGTCTGTGGCTATAAGCAATAGCCACAGGTAGGTACTATAGGGACCAGCCATGGCTGTAGGGAGCTGGAGATGCTCCAGACTAGCAGGTCCTGGAGGATGGGTACCTACCATTGACAGGCCGTATTCCCATGCTGCTCAGGGGACCAGAGCTGCTGGTCTCACCGCCACTTCTCCAGTGGGAATCTGCATGGCCTCCTACTCTGCTCATGGACATGCCACCCACGGAGAGGGGCAGGAGGGACCCACTGTGGAGTCGGTATTCGGAGAGTGGTGGGCTTGGCTCCAGCGGGGCCTCCTTCTTGGGAATCAGCTTGGGGTTCTCCTTTTGCCTTAGGGTGTCAGCTTTGGTGGCTTTGGAGGGCTGCATGGCACTGACAGCAGGGGATGACCTTGTGGGAAGCAGGTTGGCAGAGATGGGGCAGGACCTGCTTCTGGGGGGCTGGCTGTCTTCAGCTCTCTCTGCAGTGGGCGAGGAAGAGGAGTCCACGCTTTGGAAGAAAGGCATGTTGCACCGCACGGGGGAGTAACTGCCCAGGGGGGATGGACGGGTTGTTTCGGGGCCAGGTTTCTTGATGCCCCCATCACCGCGAGAGGCAGCTCCGTCTGCCGAGCGCTGGGTCACGAGCGTGCCATGGGCTTGGCTCCCCGCCACCGCCGCCTGCCCTGCCGAGGTGGCCAAGGATGAGGACTGGGAACTGGAGATCTGCTGGCTGGCAGGCCGGTTGCTGGACAAGCTGTAGAGCTGGGAAAGGCTGGAGGCAAAATGGCTGTGCAGGGCACGTGCCTTGGGTGGCTTGCTGAAATGGTGCTGAAAAACAAAGGGCTGGATGGGCAGCGTCGTGGGACGCTGGTCCTTGCTGTAGCGTACTACAGGCTTGCTGTCTGTGCCACCACCTTCAGGGAGAGAAGAGGGAAGAAAGTGTGAGGATGGGCAGAGCGACAATCATCCTCAGCCAAGCAGACTGCAGGCAAAAGAGAGTGTGCTCTCTGTTGCAGGAGGAGGTGGGTGAGCTAGAGGCCAGTTACAGAGTGGTTCAAGTCTGAACTGGTTATGCAGTTCATCAGACACCAAGAGCTGGCAAGATAAATGTATGTGGCCCCAAATGCAGAGTTTCCAGCTGTCTGCAAGAGAACAGCACTGCACCAGAAGTTTGTCTGTCCTGGTAGGGTCACCAGCTTCACATCCTTTCCCAATACCTTGCTCCCTGAACAGCACCAAGCCATAGGGTGAGGTGCCTGCCCTTGAGCTCCCTCTGCCCAAGCAGTACCACAAAGTCAAGGCCCAACACTTCGTGGTACAGTCAGATTTCTTATCTGAAAGGATCTGACTGTCCCCTCCCACACGCACTGCAGACTCACACAGCCCAGCACAAGCATTACATGCAATAGCACTGCAGCTCTGCATCCCACATCGCAATATATTGGTGCTGTTGCAAAGGCTGCCTGCTTCCCCTTCTCCCTGCTTCCCCTTCTCCCTCCCTCTTCTTTCTCCTGTAACTGTCCCCCCTTTGGAACACAGAGCTTCCTTCATGCCCCTGCCTCTACCAGACCTAAGCAGGAGATACCCAACATCATGCCTCCAACCCTAGAAAGTGCCAGTCTGCTCCAGAAAATTATGTACTGGGATGTCCTGAGGGAGTGTGGTGGGCTGATCTTCATGTGTACATGCCTCTGGCTCCTGATGGGGCCACAAACATCCCGAGGGACACAGCTGAAGTGCGACACACTGCGTTCAGTGCAGAACACACACAGCACTGGATGCGCACATGGGGCTGACTGAGATCCCTGATCAGTCCTGGTGTTAGCTGCTGCCTGTGGGGTGTTCCAGACCTTTCTCCCTGGTCTTTTAGCAGGTCTTGCTTTCCCTCTAGTCCTTCTCAGAGCCTCTAGGCTTGCATGCTGCTCTGGGCTGGAGCAAGGCAGATACTCCTCCATCTCCAGCTGCAAGCAGAAGCCTCCTGATGCCCTGGTGCCTGCCTTGCTGTCACAGTGCAGAGGCAGGGACCCCACTGGGGTGGTGGGCAGCAACTGCTGGCATATATTACCCTGAAAGCTCCTCTCTGCCCCCTCCTCCCTGAGCTGAGCCTGCTTCTTCCAAGCCCTCCCTCTGAAGCTAAGAGAGCTGCTCCCATGCTGCCCTCTCCCAGCAGAGACCTGCCTTCACTGCCATCCCACACCAAGCACACACACAAGGCTCAGTAAACAAACAGGACAGTAACTAAAAAACTTTTGCTCCAAGGGCCAAAATCTCTCCCACCCCTGCCATGGCAATAAACCACATGTTCCTACCTCCCGCCAGAAATTTTCAGAACATTAAGTGGAGACAGTCTGGTTTTTGACATGGTAGGGGCTATTTACCGCAGTGGTCTGGTCCCATTTTAGAAGGGCTTTTACCTGTGAAGCAGGTGTAAGACCTGCCTAGGGCAGAGACAGAGTTCTCCCACAACGCTGGAGAAATGGCCATACCTCCAAAGGGAGTGTCACACAGCTTCCTCACGAGGACAAGTGACAGCAATATCAAGGTGGAAAACAATTCACATATTACAGGCTTCCCTACAGAGCTAACCGTGACAATAGCTCTCCATGGGAGCCTTTGCTGCAATCCACAGAACTGTGGAGGACATGACGAGGATATTCCAGCAGAGACACATAGGTTAGACTCTGCAGGACTCACACTGTAAGTCCTAGCAGAAACTGTGTGAGCTTCCTGAACCTGCATGGAAAGGACACTGCTGGCTATGCCTCTTCCCTCTCCACCTCTGCCCCCAGTAGCTCCAAAGAAGAAAGCTGTGACTATGACTCTACTGAGCATCTTCACATCTCTGTCTTAGGAGCTAAGGGCAGGTGATTCTTATGGACAAGCACAGTAAATTCCCTGGAAGGGATACAACCCTTCAAGCTGCACAGACTCTGTCAGCATTAATGCCATGTCCTTGCTTACATGATATGAAAGGTTTGAACAAAACCTCAGGAGGCTTTAGAAATACAGGGACAAGACAAGTACACTGATATGAGACTGAAATGAGCACAGCAAGGCTTTGTCCCAGGGACTGGCAGACCAGGAACCAAACTGCACAGGCACTGGTCTCCTATCACCATGCAGGTTCTCCTGCTGCTCCCCTCATATCCCAAAGAGCTGCCTTTCTTTTTACTTATCCCTTCTGCCTAGTTTGGCTCCTTACCGTCTGCTCGGGCTCTAACATCTTTTTGTCCGTGGCCACTGGCAGAGCCACCTGAGAAGCTTGCATCTGCCTCCGTCAGCAGGGAGAGAGAGGCTTGCTCACCTGCCCCATGCCCACTGGGGACCTTCTCACTGGAGACTGAGTCTTTGGTGGAACACAAAGCTTGGCTGTCCCCAAAAGCATGATTCAAACAGAAGCCCTCGCAGCTCCGGTTCAGGCCGTGGATGAAGGGCATGGGTGGAAGACTCTGGCTGCGCCGAGCTCTTTCTTCAAGGAAGGTTGGGCAATCCCGCTGAGTCTCAGGGATTGGAGAGAACTCCAGGGAAGAATCACCACTAGAGCGGAGCGGTGGGGAGGTGCTGTTCTTTTTCCGTCCTTTAGCCAGTTCAGCGAAGGATGTCACCCTCTTGGGGGGAGAGCTCTGGATGGGTATTGCTGGACTTTCACTCAGCTTGACTGGACAGCTCACCATGCGCTCCAAGGAGCCCAGCCTGCTGCCAGGACTCCTGTCCAGGTTCTGATCATAGCTCCTGGAGCGCTGCCGGCTTGTGTTGAGGTTTGGTGGTGACACATTGACATAGACCTGCCCCTCAATCATGTTCTGGCTGGATTCTCCCTTTGGCTCCTCTTCACTGCACTCTACATTGCCTTCTTCTTGTCTCAGGTCGGGCCTTCTAAACAGATAGTATTCTGTGGGCTGGGCTGGGCTACCCTTGGTCTGGTCTTCTGAGCAGCTAGTTATGGAAGATCCTGCAGGGCTAGGGGATGACTGGGAAGACAAGTCACACGTGACTAACTTATAGTAATTCTGAGTAGCCACAACAAGCCGTGCTTGGCTCTGGAAGCAGGCAGTGAGGTCTGAGCTCTCCGACGTGCAAGGCTCACAGTGGAGGTGGTAGGAGTTGCAGTTAGCATCGAGGACAGGTGAGGAGGAGTGCTGACACCCACACACCTTCCCCGAACTCTCTGGGTTATGCGACTCACAAGACATCTTGGATTCAGTGGGTGATGAATGTAAATCCAGGTAAAAAGCTCCTGTGTCTGAGTGGCTGCAGAAGGAAGAGTCACAGGACAGGTTAGCTGAATTCAGGTTGGATTGAGACTGGCCATTCATTTTGTTGTAGAGAGCACTGAAGTTCACCAGAACCCCATCAGAGCTGTTGCAGGAAGAGTCACTGATATAACCCATCTGCTGGTCAATCACTTCAGACTGACTTGATGAACTGTAGCAGCGACAGTGCTGGATCTCCGAGCTGGAACAACTGCATGTCCTGTGCAGGGCATCGTGATTCCGCAGTGATTCACCCGTGTTCTGGTTCCACTCCTGGTCACCACTGTGGAAGGAGAAGTTGGAGGAGCTGCCACGATGGCAGCTGCATTCGTCCAGCTCCATGCGTTCCGAGGCCTGATGGCACCTGTTCGCATTGTTCCTCTTCTGGATGTCGTCACTGCTGAGTTTGTCCTCTTGCCCGTCCACCACACCAGACCGGCTGGCCATGTTCCAGGATTTCACAATGTGGTTGGAGTCGTGGAGGTGGAAAGGGGGCAAGGCCAGATCCTGCAGATTGAAGGGAGGTTTGCCATCGACGAGTGAGTTGTGAAGGTGGAAAGATTTTTGACCCAAGTCATCCCCAAAAATGTTGAGGTCTTCACCCTCACTCAGCAGGAAAGGGTTGTGTCGCTTACTGACACTAGGGACGATCAGATCCCTTGCTTTTCTTTCTTTGTTGTCTGAGGCCTCTGCTGAGGTTTCAGAGGTCTGGAGAAAGCTGCTGTACACCAAGGAGTCAGTCTGTGAGAGGTCTCTGTCTGGAAGGGCAGAGGTCCGAGTAATGCTGAGCTCTGGCTGGCAGAAGGGGTTGGTCCTTTTGCTCACGGAGCAGCACTGTCTATCAGGGACCTGGCAATGCACCAGGGGAATGTGATGGACAATCAGCGTCTCACCAGTCAGTTTGGGTGGACTATCCATGGTGAGGAATACTCTTCAGGGCATCAGTGAAGCGGGTACCACCCATGAACAAGTAGGGCTGCACATGAGAGGCAGGGAGGACACTTCTCATGAGGGAATTCAGATACCTACAGAGAGACAAAATCACAAAGGAAGTCACCTCTCAGGAAAAGCAGTGACTATTTAAAGCATCCTTGGTTTGACTGAAGATTTCATGTGTTGACAAGGATCAAACAGACTGGTTCCTTGTCTGTACACAAGTACCTGAGCACGAGGTCCTTCTTCTGGGAAACAAACCATCACAATGTAAAACTAACATGTCACCCTCCATGCAGGCTCCCGGGACAACACTTGGGATTCCACCTGACCCCTCTCAAAGTTACCTGAAGAGAGTAACTGATTTCAGTCAAGTGGCCAAAGGGCCGTACAGGCTTTGGGCCAAACAAAGACCTCACTGCAGATGGCACTGTGTGCTCACAGGAAAACAGCAGAGGGTTTGAAGTGAAGCACTGCAGTCTGGTGAGAACAGTCTGTCTTCTCACACTGGATTGAACATCTTTACTTCCTTTTAGATACATTGAGCTTTCCTTCAAGAACCAAACACAGCAAGCTCTTGCAACAGATACACAAAAGTCCAGGCAGAGACTGGAAAACAGGAGCAGACTGAAACAGAAAAGCAGCAACAGTCATTACTCTCCAAAATCCAGGAGACCCCATGAGGTCCTGAGCCCTTTTAATGGTGCCAGAGGAACATGCCAAAGTATGCACCTAGTTATGCACACAAGGGCCTCTCTAGTGAAAAGGAGTGGATGACTTCAGTGGGGCCATGGGGAGCCACTGGCATTGGTCAAATAGGTCCCATACAGCACACTGGCTTTTGCTGACCTTTTGCTGATGGTGAAGCCTCAGCTCAAACTGGTCCCTCCTGTGGGCTGGGAGGGGTTCATATCTCTCTGACACATTATCTGTAGCATTTACCTGCTTATCTTATTACCTGCTGCACTTCACCACAGTGTGCCTGGCACAGTCCCAAGAGCCATACAGGCAGGGCACTGCACAGGCAGGGCACTAAGAGCCCCGTTCTCCCTGTGTTCAGTAAATAGCAGGTTCTCATAGAGCCAGCAGAGTAACAAAATGGTTTGGACTGAAGGCACCTTAGAGAACATCTCATTCCAACCCCCATGCCATGGGCAAGGACACCTTCCCTGGGACCAGGTTGCTCAAAGCCCCATCCAACCTGGCCTTGAGCACTCCCAGCATCAACAACTGGGAGTCAACAATTTCTCTGAGTAACCCATCCCAGTGCCTCTCTACCCTCACAGTAAAGAATTTCTTCCTAAGATCTGATCTAAACCTACCATCTTTCAGTTTAAAGCCTTTCCCCCTCGTCCTGTCACTCTCTGCTTGTGTCAAAACTGCCTCTTCATCTTTTCTTATAGATGTTCACCAGCATTTGACATGGGAGAGCAAAGGACAAACTCATTTCTCCCTCTCCACCTAACCCAGAGGTCCAGCCTACAAGCACCTCCAGCACAGTCTGCAGAGAGTTTTCCTCTTCCCTTCCCTTCTACATATCAGATAATGCAACAGGACAAGTGCATGGGAGGGCAGCTAAGGCAGCAAGGAGAGGGAGAAACCACAAAAGACAGCAGTGATCCAGGATGAGTCTGAGAGATTAAAAAATGACGTAGTGCTCTCACAGATCTACCACTTGTTCTGAAAACCCTGGCCCAAGCACGCTTGGTCAGCATTACACATCCTGTAAACTCATCCAGGCATCCTCAGTGCACCCTGAAAACTGCATCCTCGGACCCTGCTCTGTACCCCAGACCCCACCACTGATCTTCAGACTCCAGAAAGTGGTATGCACAGTGGCTTTTGCCTACCTTACCCCAGCATTTGTGACTGTGGGGTGATAACGGATTTGGAGCAGACCTGCAAAGGCACATGGGAGCCCAGGAGGGAAACTGAGAAATGTGGGTTAAGTGAAGTTAGAACAAGAGCGTAAGCAATGAGACAGCTACACAGAAACATCAGGAACTTCACTTCTTTCAGCCTCAAGGTGTAAGAATAGCAATTAGAAGATTATAAAAATGATCAAAAGAAGAACTTTCCTCCCACGCACAGTAGTGCTTCTCACAGACACAGGATGATGCTGGCAGGAAATAAAAATATAAAGATGGAAACAGAGCTAATGTTTACAGTAAACACCCAATAATGCAAAAGTTAATGCTAACACCAGTGTCAGAGAACAGACAGGCCTTCTGGTAGATGCTGCCAGAGACTTACATGGCTGGGACTCTCCCCTACCTGTCTGCTTCTCCTGGCATGTTTCATCCAGGTTTAGGCTCTGAAGAGAGATCACCTGGACCACTTGGACCACATCCAACTGGACTATTAATTGTGCAACCCTAAACTCACCCTCACCTGTAGTCTACCTAAAACCTCTATCAACCTTTACACCCCTCACCCCTTTCAGTGACTCCTCTGTCTTAAAAGGCTTTGGCTCCTTTCCACAGCTGCTGCCACAGAGGCTGATCTCTACTCCGCCTAGATCCTGGGGGATGGCGTTTTTTCATCAAGAATTCCTAATATCCCATTGCTCAAGAGCCACTGTGGATAACAGCAGCTCCTGAACCTGAGCCTAGAGCACACATACACAAACACACACACTTGCTGGAGTGGTGTTCACGCCCCAATTTGGACCTTGTGCACCACTGACGGCACAGCAGGAGGTCCGAGTATCTGAGTTCCTTTCTATTTAACTCAGCAGAAGCTTATCCTGTCTTCTCGCCCCTGCCTCTTTGGGAAAAAAGCACTTTGGGAAAAAAGCTGGTCCCCCAGTGCCTATCTACTCATGTAGCCCACCCCTGCCTTTGCTACTGCTCTTGTATCTGATTGTAATGCTCAAATCACATCTCTCCACCAGGCTATGCTGTATTTCAAGTGCTGCCACAATGCAACCACCTGAAAAGCATCATTCTGAGGATACAGACAATGATGGCAGTACACTTCATTGCTGAAGCACCACGTCTCTGCTGCCTCTGGGAAATGGCTGCTCGGAGCAGGCTCCCAGCACCAGCACCCATCTGCTGACGAGCCCCGCACACAATTCACGTCAGTGCAGAAGCTGCTGTGGGAGGACAAGGCTTGCACAGACACACTTTGACATTTGACGGCAAAATGTCAGAGCTGACACGCAGCCATCTCCCATCTGTCTCTCCGGTGCTCTGGCTGCAACACGCGGCTCTGCCCAGCTCTCTGGCTCCGGTGGCAGCACAGGCTCCCCGGGCGGGCTGTGATTCACTGGCCACCACAGATGCTGCAGCAGACGGCTGCCCATCCTGCCTGCACCCACAGCCCGCTCCCAGCGCCAGGCTCTGGGGTGCAGGATCACAGGTGACATGCAGACAGCTCCCTCCAGGAGACATTCTGATGGCTTCTCTAGGGATAGGCATGACATTTGTGCCGTAGCTACTTCTTTTCTCTCCCTTGCAACACCTCTCCTGGCTTCCTCCGAACTTAAGGGTGCAGGGAGGTTGGCAGTGGCACTGCCAGCACAAGGATTATTCAGTTCACAACACCACAGTATCCCCCCTGTCTGCACCATTAGTTGACTGTTCCTTATTCTGGAAGACTGTAGAAATATCCTTCCTCTTCCTACTCAGGGTCTGCTACGCTGGCATTGACATTGGGGAATAAAATGCAGCAAGCATATTGTTTCTACAAGTTTCAGATTTTGCTGGTTTTCATCAGCTCTTTGTAAAGCCCTCACTCCCCTTTTGCAACAGGAAATTTGCAGATGTGGATAGGCAGTTCGTACCTGAACATTTTTTGCCAAATCAGTTCATTCTTGTTGTCATTTGTGCTGAATCCTGCTCAATGCTACACACACAAGAGCAAACACAGCATCCAGCCTGGAAAAGCATGTAATAGCAGTGCAAGGCAGGGAGGCATGCAGGGAGGCAGGCAGGGAGGCATGCACGACTCTAGACACATCTGTACATCAGCCATTTTATTTTCAAATGTCAGAATTCTCGCCTTCTCCATACTGACACCATCTGCTGCAACATGGCAGATATGGGTTGTTTATTCAGGGAGCTCTTCCTTGAGGTCCTAAGGATTACCCGGAGAAGGTGAGGGCCAGCCTGTGGATGCTTCATTCCAATCAGGATAATACAGAGCAGACAGAATGGCTTTCTGTGATATGCCTACATTTGGTATGGAACTTCTCATGAATAACTGTACCCCCATGGAAATAAATATACGCAACAAAAACTCCTTAGCTGCAGCAAAGCTCTAGGTAAAAAGCAGGTGAGTGCTGAGCAACAAAGGATGGTTCAGCACTGATCTGAGAGCCACCTACCAGGTCATATCCGTGCTTTAGAGAAGAGACAGCATGCAGCAGGTAACAGGAGCATACAGAATCCTTTGGGCTCTGCACTTCATGCCTTTTAAGTCCTTGCTGACCACTACACAGAGGCCCTCAGATCCCTCTCCTGTCATACCCCTTAGACTGAGGACACTGTACTAATTTAAAGGTGGTCGGTGCAGCTTCATGGCTCCTCAGGTACAAACTCCTGCCTCTGCAACACTGCTGAGAAGATGCAGAAGCCACCAGACCTGGCTGCAATTGCCTCCAAGGGCTGATGAGTTATGTGTGGTGGTCGCACACCTCCAGGCATACTCTGATCTCTCTTATGGCTCCCTCATAAAATGTAATATATTGGAGGAGGCATGATGAGATATAAGAGATAAATCTGATTTTAATGTAAAAAGACTGCACATACAGCATAGAGGATGAAGAAGCAGGAGCAACATCACAGAACCGTCAGCTGGAGGCAATGCTGGCTTTTTGGAGGATGGCTTTTCTGAACAGATTATTGTTTCTACAAATCTCAGTCACTCCATCTATGAAATTGAGTGTCCAAAGGAAACATTTAACTGTGAGGGTTATTGCTGACTCTTTCTGGATGGCTATGGTTTCACTGTCATCATCACCTTCCTCAGAGGGACCAAAATTCATCATGTCACTCAAGGGTGAAATATGCAAAAACAGGGTTAAAAGCTAGGCATTCAGTTTCATAGAAGAAGCAGAAAAAATACTTTTGTATTAGAGCTCCTTGTTCTTTGAGGGTTGTTCCATGTGAACCCCTGACTCCTACAGTGCATTTGCATTAACATGCCTGAAGAAACCACACAAAACCCTACAAAACAAGTGCCAGCAGAAATGCTGCAAAAAGCAAGGGTTTGTGTGATCTTGTAGACAAAGGCACAATACAGACATCTCCTCTTTGCTCCATGGGGAGAGATATATTCAGTTTACTCCCTGTATGTCTACCTCCAGGCAAAAGGGCTGGGAGATTAATCCAAACGGAAAGCCACCCTTCAGACAATGTGGTGGATCTCAGGGCTCACTGTATCCAGCACCAATACTGCAGTTTATCCCTGCCCCAGCTCTGCCTCTCCAAAAGCTGCCAGAAAGCACTGGATGGTTTTTAAAAAAAAACTTATCAGGAAAATTCCAGGAAACTAGAGGCCATTCAGGGAGCAGCATCAGAGAGGAGGATGGGGTGAGAGGTACAGGGTGAGTGGCCTGGGGATGGGTCTGAACCATGGGAATGAGTAAGCAGAGGGTGGAGGTGAGGAAGCCAGGAAGTTGTTGCAGGATGGGTCTAGTTAGTGGTATTTGTTTGGAGACCTGCTTCTTTCTTGCCAGCTGGTACATCTCTGTCAAATACACACCTTCGTTAAATGTTTTATTAGATCATCCAGTGTGTTTAATGAAAGAAAAGGTGTAAAAGGAAATGCTAGTTGTTTGACTCATCTAAACCTCCAGCTCTCCTTCCCTGCCTCAGGGGACAGGGAGCATAGTCAGGGTGGTCTGCATGCTCCCAGGGTGAATATTCCAGCCCTTTATGTTTAAAGGGAGCAGCAGAAAAATAGAAAGACTAAATATTTCCTAAATTTCTGCCTCAGCTCAGGCTGGTTCCCCTTGTGGTGCTGTGCAGTGATTCCTGAAAAGACCACTTCCCTTTTCTTTCCACAAAGCCCTGCCTTAGCCAAGGCTTTTTCCAGTGGTTTCCAGGACAGTCTGACTTAAGACCATGATTAAGGTATCATTACATCCTAGAACTATATAGGATTATGATGTGTTCCAAATGGAAACCGCAGCACGTGACCATCAGTCACAACCCTTGTGCTGCTGGCAGAAAGGAGCTGCACGGGTCAGGGATGAGGGGTCACCAGCACACACAAAACTAAGCAGTAGGTGTAGTGTGTATATTCCTGATGATGACGTAACCAGCGTGAGGCAGGTACTGCCTCCCAGTCAGAGGACAAGAAGCCCCAGCTGCTCTGTGCATTTACAGTTACACAAGACACCAGAAATAGCTCAAGCAGCAGATCTATACCAGCTAACACAGAAGCCAGGACAGTGACCAAACCAGTTTCTCCCATTTCTGTGCTCCCTTGCTCTGTGACTCATCATCTGGCATGTGGCACTCGGCAAGAGCCATTTACAGGCCATGACTCAGAGCATCCACTGAGGTGCTCTGGGATGGAACCTGCTCCTCCTCCTCCTCCTCCCTGCCCCAGCCCCCAGCACATATGCTCCTAATTACTTTATGCAAATCCGCAGAGAAGAAAAAGACTGATGTTTCTAGCTGTTCATATCACACAGAAACTGCTGCTGAATTAAACTGCAGACACAGTAAATCCTTTCTTATCACAGACACTCTAGTAGCAGCAGCAGCAGCAGGAGGGACTATGCTTGTACAGCATCTTTCTGCTTGAGCACTCTAAAAGCTTCCTGAAGATCTTACAACGGCAGAAATAACACGATTCCATTCTGAAACATTGATCTGCCTGGGTGCTGGAGCCTGGGTGCTGCAGGGTCACCAGAGCACTCAAGAACCCATGAAGAAGGAAAGAAAGTCTTGTAAGCATATGAAATTCCTGGGCACACTCAGTATCCAAAGATGCCAAGACTACCCCACCCTAACTGCACAGCTTTGGTTAGGGCTTAGTGAGCCTGACCTAATGGGTGGCTTCCCTGTCCATGGCAAGAAGGTTGGAACTAAAGGACCTTTAAGGTCCCTTCTGACCCAAGACATTTTATGCTTCTATGATTTATGGCAAAGCAGGACTGTCAGCTGGCTGCCTCATCAACACGCTTCTTCTACTGACCCACCCAACCGAGGGCCCCAGGAACCAGCAGCTGCAGCTGAGTGGTGACAAAACCACAGCCAGCAGCTGTGAGTGAACCTGAGTCAAAGCCAGGAGAAGCCTGGACTGAAGGTTTTCCCACCAACCTCTATGCCTGGGAGCTGTGAGCTCAAAACTCTCCACCACAACAGCCATGGAAGGCGAGGAATGGAGTGTTTGGCTGAGGGAGTCAGGCATCAAACTCAGCTCAGCTTCAGGAATCAAGGCCAGCTCTCTGACCTGTGCCTGCACAGGGTGACAAAACTGTTCCCTAAGTCTGTCAAAAGGCTACGTGCAATGGTGAATGAGCAGCTGTTCTTGCTCAGGTGTCCACTGCAGGGGTGGAGGCTCCTGAGATGACATCATGAAGTAGAGAGGACACAGATGCTTAATATGGATGGAAATATTCTCAACAGCACTGGAGATTTCTGGGCTTGCTGGGGAACTGTAGCACCCCTATAATTAGAAACACAGAATCATAGAATGAGCTGACTTGTAAGGGACTCATCAGGATCATCAAGTCCAGCTCCTGGCCCTGCACAGAACACCCCAAGAATCACACCATTACAAGGAGAAAAGGCTTGAAAGTGGAAAATTTAGCGAGGAGGAAAAACAGAGTTGTTTTTCAAGATGACCTGGAAGCTGGGGGATGCTAAGAAAATTCAGTTTGGGAAATTTCATGTATTGTGTTTGCTTTGAGAAATGGAATTTCTGTAGAAGACAACAGAATCCTGTCAATGACTTAAATCTTCATTCTTCACAGGTTTGGGCCTCCCCGCTGGGAGAAAGAGAGGTAAGAAGCCTGGAGGTTATGGAAAGCACAGAACTGTGAAGCACTGCACATGGGCCAGGCACTTTGAGATGCTGAGGCCAGGGAATGGCCCACGTGCTTTCAGCCCCTGCTAAGATGGAATAAGATTAGCAGGGTATGTGTCCCCATCTGTTTTTGAAACCTCCCAACCAGTGAGGTGATGGGATAAATCTACTTCTTGCACTTCAGCTGTGGGTCGTGGTCGCCTTGGTTACTTGCATCTATCCGTTTGCACAACCCTGCACCACCCTTTGGAAAGACCTCTCAAAGAGAAGTGACAAATCACTCGCATCGGATTTTCTTCCCTAACCCTTACTGGAATCTGGCTTCAGGCAACAAGAGTGTTGGCCAGACCACGGCAAAGCAGATGACCTACTTATCCAAAGCTTATGGGAGGATAATTTCAGGAGCAACCTTCATCTGCACAAAAAAAGCACAGCTCTACCTCAGGTAGTCCTATAACCTCTACCACCTGCATGACTTGGGGAAAAAAGATGAGCTAAGTCCTAAAATGGACAAAGAAAGTCTGTCTTCACTGTGAACAAGATCTTGCTGCAGTACAGCTCAGCACATCCATCCAGACTCCTGCCACTCCATGGCTGCATATCTTCCTTACTGCTTCCTTTCTGTGCAGATTAAAACTGGCATTACACTTCTGTCCAGACTACGCATTGCAGGAATCACAGCTGCAAAACAATCCCTGCAAGAACAAAATCCCTCCTTGCAAGGCAAAAGCATCAGTGACCACTTGAAAAAGCCTGACAAATAAGGAATTCGGTCTTAAGATAACTCAGTAAAAAGAGGCTGTAAAATGTTGTTTACTCTCTCTTCAGCCCAGAGTGCCACATATGTAGGAATCACTTTTCACTACCAAGTGAAAAACAAATATTTCTGGGATGGTGGATTGCAGATGTACAGCCTCATGCAGCATGACAGCAGAAGCAGAACAGGCAGAAAAGATGGCTACAGGGGAGTCAAGTAAAACCACAGCCAGGCTGTGAAATAACAAAATCTCACCCCACAAGCCGCTGTAAATAAAGCAGCTAGTGGTGTCAAAAAGCACCAGCAGGATCATCTTCAGCCTGGAACACAGCAGCGCTGCAATGGTTTGCTGCCACATCCCAGTGAGCAGGAGAAGCAGTGCAGGTACGGCATTACCTAGGAGTGATGGACATCAGATGTGCCAGGCAGCCCGAATGCCTCCATCTGCGGAGCTGTATTAAATGATGCAATCCTACACGGAATTTAATGCACACTGCGTGCAAACAAATCAGGAGCACCAAAACCAGGCACAAACGGAACACGTCCCAGCAGCAGCCTGCTTTTACTGGATGTTCCTCTTCCACACTGCACATCTAAATGGTTTTTCTATCAGTAGCTGTGACCAACAGCTGACTCCTGCTAAGGCTGCAGGAGACTTTAACCCTTCCTAGCCCTAGGCTGCTCTACCAAGACCAGAAGAAATGACTGGATACACAGGAAGACATTTTCTGTGTCTCCAAGGCAGGAACACACAATGGTCTGGAGGGTGGCAACTCCCTGATTTGGGGACGATAGCATCGTACAAAGCAAAATGGCTGAGTTGCCCAATAAAAGCAGCATCTGAGGAGTTAATACATTAAATTTATCCTGCCTTCTGAAGGACATCAAGACCACATGTAATATATATGACAATATGATATGACATGATATGATACTATAGATATTATACAAAATGTATATTATTTTATTATGTTAATGCATGGATATATAAAAATAATACATACACAATACATTATTTATATAATATATTCATACATGGGTATATATAATAATAACACTGATACCCAAATGCTTTTAGACCACAGGCTGGATTTTACAATTCCTTGAAGGCAACTGGAGGAAAAGATCCTGTAGCACTCCGATTTGAACATGGAAACTGCCTGATTACTGCTAAGACTGTATATTTCTTGACCCTTTTTTTGGCCAGGTACCTGAAACAGGTCCTCTGCAATCATGTCTGAATCTCATTTCGGCAGAGTTCAGTGTGGGTTAAAACAAAAAAGGCAGAATGATTCCTGGGATGATGAGACAAGAGCTGTCTGATGTAGGAACAAATCCTTGGGCCATGGTGAGACTACCCAGTCTCCTTCCAGTCACAAGCAGACTCCTTCATTTGGGAATAGTTTACATTGCAGAGCAGGTTTCACAACCTGCCCATAGGAATTTAGGAGACTATACAATCATCCCTCAGTGTCCCTTTTGGTTTTTGGAATTCCTGCAAGTTTTTAGAGCTTGTAATTTCTTGAATCAGTGTCTTCCATGCCAAATTACATGCCACACTAGTAGTTATCTGTCAGTATTCTGAACACAGGGATATTTAACTTCATTGCTTGTCCTTGGGCTAGGGCAGGGAGAGGATCATATTTTCTACTTCATTTGCCCATCTTCCGTGCCAAGATTTTCGTTCTGCTCAAGTACAAGAGTATTCCCAGATCCTTGGTCTGATTACCAACCTCTCTCCAAGTGTCCTCCTGATGTGTGGGTGTGTTTGTATGTTCACATGGCTAGCAGCAAGGCAGAACTCAAGAGGATCTGGATGAAACCACAGCATTAGTTTATATAACAGAATATTTTCCATGCAGCAAAACTAACAAAAGGCAAGCCAGGACCTTAATAAAATACTTATGAAGCAGACCAGGCACTCCTAATGATTACACATACTTTCCTTCTGAGAGGGAAACATATCCCTTGTAGGGGCTGGCAACCCAAACCAAGCTCAGTGTGCAAAGCTCTATTCAGGACAGTTTATTTTAGGATATCACTCCATAAGACAGCTCATGTGCTAATTAGGCTTGGAATGACTGGGCTCAACAGAGCATTAAGGGTAAACTAAATCTGATAACCCTGGATTAACCAAGGTCTTCTGCTGAGGATGTTGGGCTACAAAGACCTATTGACTAGAGAAAAAAAAAACCAGGGATGATCCTTGACTCTGTACTGGAAGAGTAATCAGAGTTCCAGGAGACCCACCAAGTCAGAATGGATGGAGCTCTGAGCAACCTGGTCTAGTGGAAAGTGTCCCTGCCCATGCAGGGAGTGGAACGAGATGGGAACTTCGGGGTCCTTTCCAACCCAAACCATCCTATGATTCTGTGAGCAGTCTGCTTTTAATCACTTCAAGGGTGTTTTTTGAGAGAACTGAGGAGACACCATAAGACTGCAAGACTCCCAGATCTTCACAGACAGGACACGTTCACATTTGAACATCTTCTTTCTTGAAGCTGTTGCCTCCTTTCTGGACCAGAAGTCTCAGAGAAGACAAGTAGCCGAGAAAAACGTTTGCCTGTGTTGAGCTCTTGCACTGAGATGGGCCCTAACAAAACCCCAAGGTTTTAAAACTCTGCAACTTCTGAACACGTACTATAAATACACTGGGTAGTCTTATTCACAAGAATGCCAAGCCATTTGGGAATACTGCTGGGCTTTGAAGTTTGAAAGCAAGATTCACGGACTAATTAATCACAGTATGTGAAAAGTATTCATATTATCAGTTTCAAATAATCTTCCTTGATTTCCTGGAGCTTTCATGTTACAATCAGGGCACCTCATAAGTCATTATTTTCTTTCTCTAGATTGTTCATTATTTCCTATCACAAACCCTGCAGTTTCCCATTTACCACAAGTAACTTCCATTTCTTCAGTCTCTCCTCTTAAGAGCATTTTCCAGGGACTTGTTCAGTTTCCTAGGCAGTTCCTCAATTCCCTCCAGCTATGCATTCATGCTTCTGAGCTGGGGTGACTAATTTCATATAGCTTCCCAATTGGCAGTGGGATTAGAAGCTGTACAATAATTTTCCATTCCATTTCTTAGGTACCTTAAGATCCACATGTACATGCCACCAGGTAGTGTCTCTTATGAGCAGGGTGACAATCAGTTACTTTTTGCAGTTTAATGACATCAGTTTAATGACTTGGAATGCATTTAATCAGTTTAATCATTTGGAATCTGACAAAGTGTACCTTTGTGACTATCTTCTCTTACACACGCTTATGTAACTTAGCATCAAGCTAAAAAAATTCAAGATTTACAACAAGAGTAGCCTAGAAGAAACCAGGGGATATTTTTTACATAAATGTTCTCTGAGGAAAGGAGTTTCTTTTCCTTCCTCTCTGGAGTGTGGGTTTTGGCATGTCCACATACAATTTCCCTTTGAGGTCCCCCATGAGATAAAAGAGTCCTCCAAGCCTTATTAGGGTCTGGGCTGAAGGGTGTTTCCCCATAGTGCATTTGCTTCACTAAAGCAGTGAGGCCTAGCACAGCCTGCATCCTTGAAAGAAGATTCCCCTTTCATTTTCATGGGCAGGCCGAGAGGTTGTTGTGGTTTTTCTTTTCAACCTCAACTCATGCCAAGGGGAAAGCAGAAACAAGGCACTGGACCAAAATCCTGGCTGTTGAACGTGCTCTGGTACAGAGGGGAATCACCCCTCAGAGCCTCTGGGACAAATACAAATGCATCATTTCAGTTTGGGGTGTTTCTCTGCCCTGGGGTACCAAATCATGTCACCAGCACAAAGCCTGGGAGAGGTCAGGGTTACGGAGATGGAAATATTCTATGGAGTCTCTGAAACTTCGGCAAAGTCACCAAGAAAACCAGAGATTACAGAAACCCCAGTGGGTCAAAAACGATTCTCGGCGTCTCAGCCAGATACGGCCAAGCATAAACTGAATGGCTGTGGCTGGAGCTCTGCCACCTTTGTGCATTAGCCAACCCCATGCCATTGCTTGTCAGTGCCAGAACACTCCTGTTTTCTTGCAGTTTCCCTCCTCCTCCTCCTCTCCTATCGTGCTATGAACTGTCTAGCCCTCCTGACCAGGGTAAGGGATGCCTGAGGTCACCCTGTGCTCCATGCTGCCTCAACTCTCCTCTGACCCAGTGCTCCCCCAAAAACAGCCACTCTGAAGAGCACATGGGAACAAACAGGCTGTCAGGCTTACTGTAATAAGCAGTCACCACCTTCAGAGTGCTTTACAAAGACAGTAATTATAAATAGCAAGTGCCTATGGAAATGAAAATGAGGCATATGACAAGGAGCTGAAGGCAGGAGGAGACATCTGGGTAAGGACAATGCTCTCCTCAACACCATTTCAAGCACTAGGACCTGCAGCTGGAGGACAAATCTCAGCAGCAGGGTAAGTTAGATGCCACTGACTGTGGACAAGCGAGAACAGCTTGCTGCCAGCAGGAAATGGCAAAGTGCGGATGCATGCTGAAATCCACTTGCCGGTTTCCTGAAGGGAGCTACAATCACTGCTCAAGGTAAGACACACTTGGGCAAGAAACCCCTCAGAAGCCACTGCAACAACTCACATGCGAGCAATGGTGAAGGAGAGGTCGACCAGAGTAAGCCAAACCCCAGGTGGATGTGTCACTCCAGGTATCAATCATCAGAATGAATTAGGCAAAGCCAAGGAAGACACAACGTGTGGGCCAACAGCACCTTGGTACCAGAGATAAGAAATACTTATTCCTCCCACTGGATCTTCTCCTTGTGTGGGCTTATCATTCTGCCACCTGAGTTACTGCAAAAGGTTTGAGGGTAGGACTACAGGGAAAAACACCGTGTAAGCAAACACTGTAATGAACCTGCCTGCTAAGAGCAGAGAACTGCACTAGCACAATAATCAAGCCAGGTCATTCTCCCTGCTAAGAAGGGCGTCTGGGAGTAAGCTATGCTATCTGAGCTTACACATGACAATGAAACCTGAGGCACACATCCCTGCTCTTTGCCATGGGAACCCCAGAGGGAGACCAAAAGAAGGTATCTTGCTAAACAACCAAGGTGAATTGGGCCTATAGGAAGAAGGAGGCAAAGCAGCCATGTGGCTGGTCCTGCACCAGTGCAGGCAGAGCATAACAGAGGAGAAGAATGAGCTCATTGAAAGCATTTAGGGCACATTCTTCCAGAAGCGATGGCAGCTACTGTGAGTTCATAAAGAGTAAGGTGCAGTTGCAGAGTCAAACTGATGAGATTAGCATAACTGGGTAGGGAGCAAGGACTCTAGTCTGAGGTAACAGCGGGTTTGAGGCAAGTATCAGGTGAAAACTGTCTATTTGCCAAAGTTTTCCATACAGGCTCTAATTTAATATTTTTTCCTTGTAACTCCCAGAGCAGGAACTCCTCTCTTCCCAAAAGGAACTGCTAGCATTCATACACTCTGAAATATCCCTGACACTGTCCCCAAAAGCATAACAACAGGACAGTGACACTTGTTCTCTGCTTCCAGAGAGCATTTTGTGTGGGACCAGAGTGGAAGTTTGGTGGTAAGGCCAGTTTCCTATCACTTGCCAAGGGTCACTACAAAGCATTGCTGCCATCACTCAAATATTGATTATTTATCACTCAAAGGTACTGCCAGCCCCACACCTTCAGCACTGCCCGAAGACCAACACATGGTCTCTCTTTCAAGAGTCCAAACTCAGAACTTGAGCCTGAGCCAGAAATTGCCATCAGCCACATTATGGCCACTCACCTACATTACAGCTCTGCCTTCCCCCTCCATCCCATTTACAGCAGTTAACAAACACAGTGGGTTTTGTTTGGGTTTCTTATCCCTCTATCTGTTAATACAGCAACTGTCAGCCCTGCCCAGTAAAAAGTACTTGCATGTGTCTGAGGGGTAGAAAAAACCATTGTCTACATGATCCTGAGGCTGCAACACAACTGTGGTGGGGAGAGAGCTTGTGGACCAGCCTGCTTTTGTGCTCATCCTAACAGGTATGTCCCAGCTTTGACCCACTTCTTTCAGAAAATGAACATTAAAATTATTTTCATCAAGAGGGAAAACTGGAACAGAATCAAGAGACCAGAGGTATTTTACCAGCCCATTTCTTTCTTACTGGAGAGTAACCAACTTTGAGATGTGTGTGAGGGCACACAGGTAACCTGCCTGGCAGATAACACGCCAAATCCCTGCTAAGACTCATTACCAATACAGCTGTCATTGATCCTTGCTATGGATTTCACCCCCTGCCAGCCAAGCTCCCTCAGTTTCTTCAAGCCTTATCCTGCAGCCTCTCGCACAGCTGGAATGGGTTGGGCTTCTGGCTCTTTTGGTCTTATGGACTGGACAGCCAGAAGCACTTTATCCACATCAGAACACTCCCCATGAAGCAGCACAGGTAGGAGACAAGTGAGGTTTTCCACTACCGGTCAGATTTCAATGGTTTCCACAAGCTTGAGGACAAAATCTTGTTGTCCAGTACCGCCCTTGATTCCACAGCTGACAGGGAGGTACCTCCAGCTCCAATCCTCCACCTGTCAACCACCTGCAGAGATCTCCACATCTCTTACTTTGGAGTTACTTTTTTTTGGGTTCAACTATCAGAACTGTGCCTACTGAGATGAGTTTTCACCCAGCACCCATGATACAGAAGTGGCTTTGGACTTGTCTTGGGGTGACTTTATGCTGTTGTATCCCCTATCACTGCTCTATGCCCAGACATGATTCCTGAGCCTTTCTATGCCTTTAAAACTGGATGCAAGAGACAGAGAAACAAAACTGAGTGAACTTTTCAAAACAGTTTGTGCTTCAAGGACACAGCGATTAGCTGCTGCTGCTGCTGAGGAGCAGGGGAAGCACTTCTTCTTGCTTTTCAGTCAGCTTTTCGGCTCTGGTTCTTCGGAGAGAGACGGAGAGTTGAAGGTTTTTTTTCCTGGGACTTTGGCTTTTCCCTTTTTCTCTTCTGGACTTGTTCAGAACACCAGAACATCAGAACCCCACCAGGGGACCTTCCACCGGCCTGGAGGGGGGCCCCCCACGCTGACCCAGCTCCGAGGAGGAGGAGAGAGACCGCACCCACAGAAGGACTCTAAAATCTTTCAGGTTCTCTCTCCAGAGCGAGAGGTATTGTTGTTTAGCATTATTGTTATTATTTTCCTGTGTGTTTGTTAAATAAATAGTTTTTATTTTCTCCTTCACTTTCCTCCAAGGAAATTTTTTTTTTTCCCAAACCCGGTAGGAGGGAGGGGTGGTTGTGGCCTGCCTTCCTTTGAGGAGACGTTCCTTTGGACGTTTCCCTGCGTCTGACCTAAACCACCACAGGACTGAATATCTCAAGCTGACCCAGTTTATATTAAACAGAATGGTAAAAAGCAAACAGAGCTGTAATGAAACCTATTTAATTTTTAAAGAGCAGATCTCTGGCGTGTCAGGGTAAACAGTCATAATGCCAACAAGAACAAAGAGCTTGGAGAAGTACTGAAGAAAATAATTTGAATGTAAATAAAAAAGAAAAAAACAATCTGGGTTCACCAAGAAAGATGAGGAGATTATAAGAGAAAGACTCCTGACCAATCTGAGTGAGTAACCACACCAAGAAGGTTATTAGAGGCAAGAAAAACAGCATCTTCAGTGCTGTTCTGGCAAGACGAATATTGAAGCTGCGGCAATGGCAGGCTAGATAATACAGGGGAAAGAAGGTGCAGAAAAGGAAATGAGCTTTTGAGTGGAAACAAATTCAAGAAGATGAAAGCACTCAAGTCAGAAGGACAAGATATTCTTGATCCCAGAACAATGAAAGAATAGCTGGTTGATCACAGCTGGCAACTGCACTTTTGATAAAAATACCCATTAGAAAAGGGAGGAAGAAGGCGGAACCATGTGGCTGACAAATATTAAAGGTAAAGGTCTGTAGCTGTTCTGCAAGGGCAGGGAAAGTGGCCCATGTTAGATTTACCAACCTGCCCTTACTATTACATAAGTCTTTCAGAAAACACTAGAAGAGAAAAATAAGACAGGGAAATAAATTAAAAACACAGCAAAGCACAACAAGGGGTTGCAAAAGGCAGAGTATTGTTTGGGTATCAGGAATCATACCAGAGTGAGATCTTGACTCACCAGGAACATCTGACTGGAAGAAAATGAAGATGTCTGGGACTAAAAATTTGTTCTCTGTTTGCTCTCACAGCCTCAGACACCTGACAGACAGTAATGGAGGTGTGGGCAGGCCATTCCTGAGTTCACAGCATATTCTCCTGGGCCACCTGTACTTTCTGCAATGCAGGTCCAGGTCCCTTGTATCTAGAGATCCAGCTGCACTTTATCTCCATGATCTGCATAGATGCAGTGAGGAAGACACACTCCTGTGGATCATTTCAGTCAGCTCCAGTCACCAGAACCTCTTGCCCATCTTTTAAGTGTCTCAAGGCAGAGATTATCCATGCACTCTCACTGCTTAACAGATGTTCTTGTGGGAGTGGTACCTACTAGCCAGGCACAGCCTGTATGCCCTGGAGACATTCCCACCCCACACAAAGAAGGAGGCTGCATCACCTTCTTTTTATTCTTTTAGACATTGTACACACAAACCATATATACATGAATTTCCTTTCACGTGCTGATACAGGTATGTGTGTCCTGTACTTTCTGCTGGACATCCTGTCCTCCAGCACATGATGTGCTTGCTGCACACAGTCATGCTGTGGTTACCCACCACCAGTCTCCCATAGGAACCTGCTCTGCAGCCGCACCACAAACCCAGTCTGGTGCACACCTGCAGGAGATATCCTGCTCCCTGCTCCCATCAGCCTGAAAGGGACAGATTCTGGGAGACACAGAGAGGTTTTCCCAGGTCCAAGAGCAAGACAGGGGTGAGAAGGAGCTGCAATTCAGGATGGTGCTTCCAGGACATTGTCATCGATCTGCAAGAAGGCAACATGCTGCTTTGAGATTTTGCTGGAAGCCCTCTCCTTCTTACCTGGCACCCTGCACTGAAACTCTGGGTTTGCCTTCATCACCAGGGATAAAGGCTGTGGAGCCTTGTCACTCCAAAGGGATGGAGAGGGAGCAACCAAATGAGAACCTGCAGCAGCAAAATGGTTCCTCCGGAGAACTACTGCAGAAAAGGCTCTGCTGAGGATCACCCCCACCCCCACAACCCCGCAGGGCTGCATACAGCACTGAATGTCTCGGGGAACACAGTGAGAGGCTGGAGAATGACAACAGAAACAACACATTTGCATTCCCTGACAATGACAACCCTGAATTTCCCCTCTGTGCGCTCTCCCACTTGTCTCTGACCCAAAGCCCCTGCTCCCCCAGTTCTGCAATGCCTCTCATCTGCCTCTTCTTTCCACAGTTCCCCTACAGCTCTGCAAAACATTTACCATTTTATCTACATCTTTCTTACCATCCTATTGCTCTTTATAGGCCTAAAAAAACTTTGGCTGGATTATATTCTTGGGTCACTGGCAAATGGGAGAAAATTTTTGTGAATAGGTAAGACCTGCCAAGCTCACTCTTCAGTTACACTGGTATAAAAAGCTGCAGGTGTGTGGAGATAAAAATGCAGATCTCTACTTCCCTTGTACTCTAATACACCTTTAGGACACCCATCAATCCACACCTTGTATGATATGTTCCTCTGTGACTCCCCTTTACTCCACATCTGCCCAAAATCCTGCAATTGCAACCCCACACACTCAGCATTTTCCGTAACTCCAAAAGACTGAATCTGCTATTCGATTATCTCCTTTTGTTATGACATTCCCATTTGCACATTCCCCTACAGCCACGTCACTTTAACACATATACCAAAATCTCATTCTTTTATACCTTTGCTTTGTTGTTCTCACTGTCATGCTGAACATCGCCCCTCCAGCATCTATATCCCTATCCCACATACATCCTTCTCTTTGTTCGAGCCCTCCTCCTATTTGCAGAGGCAATTTAATGGAAGGATTTGTGCAGAGGGTGGGGGAGGGAGGAAGAAGAAGGAAGGCAGGGAGGGAAAAGAGGGATTTGGCTATAACAAGACCATGTAATTAAGCTCCAGTAACTGGTACCCAGCCTGGACCCTTCATTTCAGTAATTAAAAGCAGTAATTCCTCCATTCCTAGATAACCTTTCTCATCTGATCTGTGAAAAGAGGCAGGGAGAAAGCATCTATTTACACAGCCAACACAGACACACCCTGGCAACACAAAGGACTCCAGCCTGCACAGAGCCCGTGTATCTCTTAGCAGAAGGACAGGGTTTTACATGCCATGATATTTACCCCAATGCCTTTTGAACAAATGATTTACCAGTATTCAGGGGGGGAAAAAGAAGGAAAAAAAAAAAA
>VXAZ01006600.1:437748-518089 GCA_013399875.1 Gymnorhina tibicen | reverse complement strand
AAAAAAAAAGAGCCAAAAGCCACAGTGACAGCAACCTTTCCTCTGTCTGAGCCCTTTGTCTCTGGCTTTTCATGGAAGCGCTGTCTGTCAAAACAGCTTTTGAGCTGCACAGCAGCATCACCAGGGATGCATGGAGAGCATGGTAGCTGGCAGGACCACAACAATCCGTGTGGGCTCGGCTGTCATGGCAGGCACAATGGAGAGCTGTGCGGAGGCACTGCCGGGGCGAAGCACGACTCGCCTCCTCACAGCCAGCCCCGGACACGACAACTGCTATTTCACAGCCACAATGGACAAACACACATTCTGCGCAGCAGCCGCAGCCTCCTCGCTCGCTCACATCCATGACAGCCGCAGCCCTCTCCAAGCAATGCAGCCTCTGAAGAGACAAAGCAATCCTAAAATCCTTAAGCTTCATCAGCTAGCTGGCATCCTCCACAAAAACAAACCGGCCACCGTGCAGGACAAGGAGCGGCCTGAAAACCAACAGCACGGCTGACACCCACCCCGATAATTTCTCCATCTCACCTTTCTCCACCTTCGTTCCCCGTCGCCTGTCAGCGAACACACTCTGCTCCGGCACTCCTGAGCGCTCAGATTCCAGAAGGCTCCGTGCTCTCTCACCAGGATGCTGTGGGAAACACAGAGTCAATTTTTTTTTCTGATTTTTTTTTTTTCTTCACAGCTGCATCCCTGGCAATGCAGAGGGTCTGCGCAATCACATCTCCGATGCTCCTGCTGCTGCTGCTGCTGTGACGTTGCTGTGTGTGAAGGAGCAAGCATGCCCACAGCACCGCCACTCCAGCTCGCAATCAGTCCCTGTGGAACCTCAGACAAGGCAGGGGATGGGAGGGAGCAGAAAAGGAGGGGATGATGGAGGATTGATTCTTACAGGAACTGGGAAATCAGGAAGGCAGCATGGGGGGAAATAAAAAGATCGAAGCCTGTGCCATAAAATAGAGCTGCAGCATCTTATTCTGTGATGGGACTGGATTTCGGATGCTGTGTGCTTGCAGGCTGTCTGATCTCTTACTCTGTCTTTGCAAAGGAAAGCAAAAGGGACTGGAGTGTTATGTTCCCACTGTTGAAAATGGCAGCTAGAACCCTTGGAGATAAAATGGCAGTCTGCAAAGCAACGCATTGGAGGAGGAGGAGGATGGGAAGACTGCAAGAAGCTTCCTGAAGCTTCTTTAAATTTCTGTAGTGCCTTGTCCTAAACAGCTTCATCAACAGTATCTACACAGCATCCCTGAAATGCAGCCACCTCTGGAGTAAAACCAGCACTTCCCACAGTGCCGAACCCACCTGGCAGGGGCAGGATGTCTGCAGTCCCTGCTCTCATGGGGGACCTCAAATCCAGATCCCACCAACTCTTAGCTGCAGTTTGTGATTAAAGTGCTGCCCATGACCTGGGCTAGATCCCAGCATCTCAGCAAAGCAACCCAGAGCAGATGTTCCTACCTGAAACATGGGGTCACCACCAGCAAAGCTCAGGCTCTCTTTCTGTCTGGAAGGATTTTTCCATATCCCTTTTCACCAGAGGCAGCTGGTGAGAAGAGGTGATGGAACTTGCTCCATTGGCAGAGTAGTGCAGCTCCTGACAGGGTGCAGGCAGCTGTGCAAGGGACAAATGTGGCTACTTTTGCTTTTCTACCAGCAAATAACCACGTGGGGAATAACCACGCACCCCAGAAACTCAGGTGTGCTCTGGGCTGTGCTATGCCAGGGAGGTGTTTCTAGCACTAGAGCAGCATCCATCCTGGAGGGACCACTCACATTACTGCCCTTCCTCATCCAGCCCCATGCCTACAGCCCTGTGCAGAGCCAGGCAGAGCTCAGAAATTGGAGCATCCACATTGGAAAACGCAAAACCTGCGAGCCCAAACCAAAACACATGTCCTAAACTGAGGCTCCTCAGGAAGTGACCAGGTCAGAGTAAGACAGAGAAGAGGTAAAATTGTCACACAGACACAAAATTCAAAGAAATTAAATACTGACACATGGCTGAGTACTTTTTATTTTGTGTCATGATGTACCCAAAGCAGCAAACAACACAAATACAACAAGCCAGACAATATAACACACTTTACAGTAGCTTCTGCCTCTGGAGAGGTCAACATAAAAAGCTATGACAAAAAAATGTTAAGACTTATTACTGGAAGTGGCTGCCAATTATCTCAGATCCAAGATCATTACAAAATTTTAAAATATCTCTTCAAGTAACATTTAAATCAGATTTCTGACAGCAAAGCACGGGACTGGGGGGTGGTTCTTACCAAGGGCTCCAGAGGCAGGAGTCCAGGACTCCCCCCAGTGCAAAAAGACAGTTCCACTGGGAAAAGAGAAAGGGCCCTGGGCTGTGGGCTGTGCAGACTGCTTGCACTGCACTGGAGCCAGCATCACAGATGCAGCTCTGCTACTCACCTCCAAACCACAGTGAATGATCCCTCAACCAGTCCCAGAGGTCAGGCTCCACAGGTCAGGTCCTTCCCGAGACGTCAATGTATCTGCCCTGTCAGTGGCACTTCATGCTCCCCAGCCCACTGCCTGCCTTTCCTGGGATGCTCAGGACCCACACCACCACGCCACGGGTCCTGTTCAAGAGGCAGGAACAAGCCCCCAGGAGGGTGCAGGAGTGAGGGACCTACCTCCATGCCTGGCCATTACAGCAAGCAGAAAGCCAGTCCTGGCAGGCTCTGCTCCAACCAAGCTGCAGTAAATGAGACCATTTACTGTGCTCCCATTAACGTGCAGGCCCAGGACCCCCGTATGGCCAGCCCCATTGTACTGTCAGTGTTAATTAAGCCAGGCTCAAGCAGACATCTCCAGCCCCTTCAGCTGGGACAGTCAGGGAGCAACAGCGAGGAAAGAGAAGGAGAGTTTCAGCTGTGGAGCTCTGTGCAGAACAAGGAGCATTTGTTACCCAGGAGACTCGTTCCCACAGCAGAGAGGAGAATGGAAACTATTTCGGTGCCCTCCCCAGTCCTCCACAAGCATTGCCAATGCTGACGCCAGGAGGTATAAATGCTGGCAGGCTGAGTGCTCGACTTCATCGCTGCCCCTGCCACAGGACACTGGCATTAACCAATTCACTGACAGCAAAGCCTGTCTTGTGTAGAGGACACACACCAGAGCAGATGGAGTCAGGGGGGTATGTTCTTAAAAATCAGACAGAGCAATGCAGCAGACAAGAAGCTCCCTAAGAAACACTCCTATTTACACATCTGTTCCCAACATAAATGTCTGTAGCCTTCTCCCCAAAATACATTCTGCATGTTCCCCAGATCTCAAACTCACATGGCCTCGACCCTCTTGCCGCATCTCCGTCCCCAATCTGCCTCACTCAGCAACAGCGCTAGGAACTGATGGCCTGTCCCAAAGCTTTGCAGGCAGCAGATCTCAGGAGCTAATAAGGAAGAACAAAGCTCTTTCTTGCAGACTGTCTTCTAGGAGATGACTTCTCTTTGATCACAGAGATGAGTCAGTGCAAGAAGGAGAGCATGGCTGACTCCACAGTGTCACGCAAGGAGGGAGCAGGGATACTGCAGGGTGGGGACTGTATTCCTTGGAGAAGGAAGGTGAGAGATGGAGGTGTCAAGACATGCCTGCCCCTACAGTAACAGGGATTCCCACCTTGCTTCACCTGGGCAGGTAGAGATAGGTGCTTCCCACAGACTCCAGCACTCTGCGGTGTAGGTAACTTGGCAGGAGAAAATTCCATATCAAGCTACATCAGTCTCACTATCCACAAGCATCTCAGGTGTCGGGAAGGATTTTTACCATCTCACCTCCTTAACCCTTGCTCCAGAGCTGTCAGAACTGAATGCACAACACAACCTCCCACCTGTGAATTCCAGTAAGGAGGCACATCCTGCTCCCAGTCCTGGGCTGCAGCAAAGCTTACCACTTTGGGGGAGCCCCAGGTGCTGCACTCACACTGGACATGATCTGTACATGTACCTGGAGCTCTTGCTGACAACAACTAGGACACAAATAGATCAACTGGGTGTTAAAAAGCCCAACACATTTCAGGCTTGGGCTTCTTCCTTCATATACCACGCAGGAATTGGCTGCTAAGGTCAGCACACACCCACATACAAGAACCCATTCCACTTTTGCCGCAATTGTGCAGTAAAATCACCCACCAGCTGACCCAGCCTCCCACCTATTTGCTGCAAGGCTGGCCCAGTGATGCATGAACTGGAAACAGCTCAGCCCCAGATTCCAGTCAGCTGTCTGGGCTGTAGCTCTGACATCAAGCACTGTGCTAGAACAGGTCTTTAATCATCCCTCACCCGCAGATATGGGGCACAACCTGACCACCTCAAAACTGCCAGGCCACCCCACCTGCTGCCTCCAGCTCACAGCTGTACTCCAGCAAAGGGAGCTGTCTGCCACCTCCTCCTAAAGGGTGGGCATTTTGACCAAGCCCTCAATACCTTCAGTGTGTCCATGCCTCTCGAGCAAATAGAAAGTGGTACAAGCAACAGCAAGCTCTCCATCACGGCAGAAAACCAGTCCCTTGCTGTCTGCAGGTGCAACAGCAGGAACATGCCTTGGATACACATTGTGGCCACATTTGTAGCATGGCCACAGGAACATCTTCACTCTTTCCCATGTGCTGGACCACTCAGGAGCAAGGTCAAAGTACCTTCCCACCTTGCTTACCCATTGTTTGTGGCAGAAATCTAAATCCCATGGCAACCCCACCCAGCACCAACCCCACCCAGGCTGCTTGGGAAATGCCAGAGAGAGGGATGTTGGTCAGAGTTGAACTAAGAGCATGGGTCTGCTCAACTGGAGCAAGGGGGAACCAGCAGCAAAGCAGATGATGAAACTTTATAAAAATCCTCATGAAGGAAAACGAAAATAATTTCCCCATTCCTTCAAGTCCTGTGCTTCAAGGTCAAACAGCATCTCTCTGACACACAGAGATCAATACGGGCTGATCGTTACCGACATGCGCTCGACATCTTTCTGTTCAGTGGGAACAGATACAGGGGCTTTTGAACGAGGGGTCAAAAATCCAAGCAGACTGATAAAAACATATGTTAGCACAGTGAAAATGCCTGCCCTTAGCCCTCATATTTCCCTGGGGGATCACTAACCAATCCACACTGAGTCTGCTTTCCAAGGGGAACTGAGGACAGAGGCACAGGGGTCTGTGGGGTTTTGCCAGTCAAAGACACATTCTCAACATCAGAATTCACCGGCCCACCATGATGACCCTGCGTCCCAGTGAGCCCTGTCCACTGCCCATAACAGCAGCACTGATTTCTTCAGGGCTGGCAACTCAAGGCAGGAGCCACACCTCCAAATGAGGAAATGGCTTCAAAAGAGAAAGTTGCTGCTGTTTTCGCAATAAAATTGGACATTTCTTGTTGCTTCCTAACTGTCTTCTAAAAGAATTAATTCTCCAAGTTCAGTCCTCTGATGCTTAAGAACATTCTCTGAATTTCCAGCTTATCTTTATCCATGCACAGCTCACCCGTATTCACTCATGTTCCAAAAATGAGCTTTAACGTCAGCATTTATCCAGCCTGTGTTTAAAGTTATATCATCTCAGTTCTCTAATCACTTCACATTAGGTAGGCTTTCTATTTCTTTGATCATACCCATATTCCTTCTCTGGACCCGACCCAGTTTGCACACAGCCTTCAGAGAGTGACTGGAAATGTACACAGTCTTCCAAGCAAGGTCTGCCATGCCTTAATATGCTTAGATTTCCCTATCTCTGCTAGAAATGCTTTGTCCAACACGTCACATTGGATGACATTTATCTTTTTCATGGCTACATCATGTTAGATGCTCACAGTTATCTTGTACACCACTCTGAGACCCTGAGTTTTCCCCCCCATCACTGTCACGTTACCCCAGTGAGCTCCCAGACAGGGCTGAACATTTTGCTGATTTCTCAGGCACACAACCATGCAATTTTGAACTATCCAGTTCCCATTTGTATTGTTCCTTAAGGAATGCCAGCTTTTCCTGCTAAGTAACACCGAACAGCCTCTGATGATGCTTCCTTAGCTTTGTGTCTTTAGGAATTATCACTACTGAAGTCTTACTTTTTAGTGCACAGAGCATTATTTCATGTGTTGAACAGCTTCCATTTTGAGGCTGATCTCCACTAACAACTTCCCTTCAGAGCAGTAGTTCCTCTTTCAACATTTCTGTTACCTTCCTCTAGTCTGCTTACCGCCTCTTAGTTCTCAAAGGGTACTATGGATGGAAGAATTACACACAGATTAAAGGGGAGGCAGGACAAGCACTTGAGGGATTCATTTCAGGTTATTAAACAAACAAAATACTAGCAAACCTCCTGAAAAAAAAAAAAAACCAACAGGAAAGGATACTTGTGTGTCCTGCTCCCCCTCTTTGCTGACCACCTACAACCACTTCTAGAAAAATCATACTGGGCAAGGTGGTTCCTCCATCCCAATCACCATCCAAATTCCCAACTTCCAGTACTGAAGTCAAATCCCTCCTAGTGCTGGCAGTTGATGCTTCACTGCCCAGGAACAGGGGCCCTCACAAGCTCCATAAAAAGTCACAACTACCAGATAGGGCTCGTGCTGGCACGGGTCCCCACAGGGCTGGGCTCAGTTCCACATACCTCCACACTACTGAGACAGCTATGGGAGAACCAAACCCTGCCCACAAACAGCTGTCTGTCCCCAGCCCCTTCCAGCCCAGGATTCCAGTATGTTTGTACCCCAAAGGAGACTGGGGTAAAAGGGAGATGTGAATCGCTTGGAATGCTGCGGGAAGGGGAGAAATGACCCTACAACCCAATTCTTAGTGCCCATCTTCTACTCCTAATACCTAGAACTGCCCGAGCAAGAGCACAAAAAAATAGCTGAATGTTTTCAGGCAGAGGGAAATGAGAGCACAAACAGCAGAGCAGCTCCTGAATCACATTTGAAGGCTCAGCTTCAGTCTGGTAAACCAAGCTCATAAAGCTGCTCAGAAAATCTTGAATTAAAGCAAAGCCTAGACATAACTGATCTAGGCTGAGGTTTCAGGGTGTTTTAAGTAGGAGCTCAGCTCTAAGAGCAAAGCTGTTTCTTCAAGCACTCAGATATTGATGCTGCACTGACTGCGAATATAAACTCTCACCAGTCAAAGCCTTGGCAAAAGAAGCAGAAAGGGTATTATTTAAAAAAAAAAAGCCTTTTAATCTGGCAAACAATCACTCTGAGCAGCCATGGTAGCAGTGGATATTAAAGTGTTGCTGGCTTCACTCCTATTAAAATTAGTTTTCAAAACAGGATCAATGCTGCCCCTAAAGCACCATTTACCTAAATAACTAGTTTCACAGTAACTTAATAGTTCCCCACTGCCATGAGGAAAGCCTTAAGTTGCCACATAACATAACACACTGGAGCTGGTGAACTTGGTAGCCACAGCACTGCTGCATTCTGACCTCAAATAAAAATTATGTACTTCCAACTAAGCAGATGAAAAGCTGCAGGGCTGGGCTGAATCTGCAGACCTGAAATGGTTCACTGTGTACACAGCATGCACTGCTCGAGGACGGTGACTGCTTATGGTTCCCATGACGTGCACCGAAGTGACATTCCCTTCCCTCTCCGGGGGCACAGCCAGGCTGACTCAAAGTGAGGGTGACTGCACTGCACATGAGGCTCAGCTCACAGGGACTGCAATGGAAGGGATGAAGCAGGGAAAGGGCAAGCAGAAGAGAAGAAAAACATCAGTGTTGGACGCACAAGAGGCCACATCCAAGAATGGAAAAAAACCCTCCTGCTCTCTTGCTCAAGGACTGAGTCATAAACATTTCAGTTTTCCAAGGCAACAGTAAGTATGAAAACTGTTCTGGATTTCCCTGCCCAGGGCAGGGAGGTTGGAACTAAATGATCTTTGTAAGGTCCCTTCCAACCCAAACCATTCTGTGGTCCTATGATTCACGCAGAAAACCCGCATTAACATCAGTCTGCACGTGCCAAAGTCCTTCCCTGACATCTCTTTTCTGAGCAAAAGCAAAAGTCAAACAGAGAGATCTGGGAACTCGCCACAGAGAACAGCAAGTTCCCAGCAGACTTCCCTGCTCTCAAACATTCCCATTCCACTTTGCAACGAAGCCCAGGCAGTACATAACCACTGTCTGATTTATTAGAGACACATGATATCAGTTATGGCTGTTTATACTGATTTTCCCTCTAAGTTTGTCCAGTTACCAACCAAACTGGACATGCAGTGCTGCTCTGCAGTGCTACCTGCCCCAGCTGACCATGTTTTAGTGGCAAATAGAGCAATGTCTTGGCAGCTGCAAAGCACTCTGTTATTAAAAGAGACTTGAAGATTCACTCCATCCCCACCTACCAGCAGCAACATAACAGCACAGTATCAGCAGGCACAGGGCTCCAGTGCTACACAAGAGACTGCCTGGGCTCCTGAGCACCCGCATCCCAGCAGGCACCTAGAATAAGTTGCAAAGGGGAGAGGGAACAGGACCACTGAAAACCCTGTCCACCACTTGTACATTAACCTGCTGGCTCTCAGACAGAACAGTTGTCTTTTACTCTTCACCTGTGCTGTCTACAGTACTGTTAGCTGAAGGGATAAGGTCTATACACAAACAGCAAATTGACATAAATTACAGCCATTACCATAATACCTCACACAGCACGGACTGCACATCCCCACCCTTAATCATTGTGCATGACCTGCCCATTCAGAAGGGATCTGTGGTTACTGCAGATCACAGGCAGAGCTTGAGCAATAGTGGCATTTTCCTTTGAAGCGGGCAAACAATAGGTAGGGCTGTATGAATAGGCATGTCTTGCATGTACAAGACTTGGAGTCATCCTTCCCCTCTGCCCACACTGGCACATGGCTCATGGACATATCCTAAATGGACAAACTGGTGAGAGCTTGAAGATAACATGGAAAAAAGGACAGAAGGGAGTAAACTGCAAAGCAAGTGGGTTAGTTCTCAGGGGAAAACCAGGGGGTACATTAAAGCAGCTCCAAAATGTATAAAAGGCTGCTGCCAAGAGCAAGTGGACGAGCTGTTCTTCACATCCTCACCAACAAGAAGAGGATCCCTGAGGGGCAGACAGGGGAGCTGAGGTTAGACATCAGGTATAACAGATAAAACTAACCATTCACTATTCCACCAAAAAAGCGTAACAGTCAGGAGGTAAATTTGTTTTCTCAAAATTTTCCATGGTCTTGTGCATCTCAGAAGCTCTTTGCTTTACTTATTTAGAGGCATGCACCCCTGTTAATCTTCAGAGGCCCTTACTGTTAAAAATTGGAAACAATATATTTTTCCAACTTTGCTGCCAAACAAATGCCCACGTTACAATCTTGGTCAACTCATGGCATCAGGAAATATCAACAGAAGGAAGGGATTGGATTGCTAAAATGAAGGATGCAGCAGGTAATGTCCCTATTGGTGGGAGCTTCCAGAGATTTAAATAAAGAAATCCACGGAATGGCATAGCCCAAGTCCACTGTGCCTGCTCAGGGAGATGTGATTATTACATGGCTTTTGGAGGTCTTATTGTCGTGTGATTTCTGTTTGACTCAGAGAAGCATGAAGCCTCTAACATGGGATTAAAAGCTGAGAGCAATTTATTCTGTGAGGCAGAATACCCGGGGAAACACAAACATGCTCCTGGAAAGACACAGCAAACTTACAGGTGCAGTTGAGAGTGGGAAAGCATCCTGTGCCAGCTGATCTGGCTGCTAATCCACCTGGCTGTTACAAACATACTCCAGATGTATTTTTTCCCTAAGCAGAATATGCTTAGTGTGAGCTTTCAGCCGGTGGATTCATCCTCCTTTTATCCACCACAGTGAAGAGACCTTTTCCTCAAGAACTCAGTCTTGTTGGAGGCGATCCTTGGTCACAGCTGAGAACCCTTCTAAATTTCTCTCTGGTTATTATTAACATCTTCCCATCTACCAGAGCAAGCTGTCATGGATCATCAGTCAGCTGTATTCAAGGTCTCCATGTCAGGTCAGCCCATGATTAAGCAACCTTGTGCCTGTATGTGCTTATCGGTGTACATTTAATTAACACAAAGAGTCTTAACTTGCAGCTCCCAGCTGCTGTGCAAGTTGTGCAAGGTCTGCCTCCTCCAAAAGTCACGTTCAAACAACAGGCAGCCATCCCATACACAGACAGGCACACAGAGCCAGAAATGGGAAATCTGCTGGCTGGGGGCAACGATTTTGCTCAGGTTGGAGAAAGACCCCCAGTGAAGGAAATGCTACAGGGATAAAGGGGATCTGTGTGTAGGAGGAAATCCTGTCCTCATCTTTAAAATAGAAAATAAAAGCTGGCAGAGGCAAAGCCCAGGCAGCAGTGGTGAGGCAGGCCACAAAGGCAAAGCAGGTCACAGGAGGTGGCTGACAAACGTGCCAAGCTTGGATTGGGCTGGGCAGAGTGAAATAGGGCTCAGCCTCCCGTGAGGCAGATGAAAGAGCGGGGGCAGACCACTCTACGAGTTCCCCACAGAGACATCTCGGCACTTCAGGAACTCCTGGAATCCCTGGTGTGTGGCTCTGGCACCGCACTGACTATCAGAGAATAGTCTAGAAGGCTATTCTAGATAGAAGAACTATTAGAAAACTATCAAGAAACATCCAGCAAAGAGGTGCTCAAGGAAAGCAAACAAGATATCCCCACATACTCCAGACACATTCCAGTCAGAGGAACAAGAGCATGCCAGGGTGCAAAGGGCCCTAAAAGAGCCCTCAGGAGCTCTGTAATATGTGATGATACACAGAGCCTTGTCTGAGGTCTAATAATAAGCAGCCACAATGGTGGCTCAGAGAGCTCTTTGTTGGCTGGACATGGGAGAGGAGCAGGAAGGAACAGAATAACTGAGGAGCAGGAAGCCCCTGATGAAGGACTGATTGCCCAGAGCACATTCCTGGAGAAACAGAAACGTGCTTTTCATCTCCGTGACGTACTTCCATGTCCAGACAATTCTGAAGTCTGTGCTTTCAGTACATGCTTAAGAAAGAACTCCATCCTGTGCACACACCTAGCCTGTGCCTCTCCACACACAGCATGGAAAAGAGAAGACCAGCTAAAAGGTGAGAGGGGGAGAAGGACGGAGCACTGGAGATACAACAGCCCAAGCCAGAAGCCAAGCATCTGCTCTGCTCTCTCACTCGCCCTCAGTGCAACAGCCACAAGAGAAAATGCTTGGTCATGATGTTCTAACAGGACCTGCTCTCCATGCCTGGGAACATCTGCCAGAATTATTAATCCCATATCAGAGGAGGTGAAGCATAGAGTGTCCAACAGCACTTGTGACCTTTTCAGCAATTTTCACATGCCTGCTGCTTTCACAGCAACCTTCCCTTTCAGCTTAAAATAAATGCAGCCCTTCCGAAAAGTGCTCAAAGACTACAGAAACACAGAATCATTTAGATTGGAAAAGATCCTAAGATCATCAAGTCCAGTTGCAAACATCCAGCCCTTCCTCTACAAAGCCAGAAACTGGAACTGATGTATCTGGGGATGCAAACATGGGAGCAAAGGAGCTATAAAGGGGGATTAATGCTGTCATCCTGAATGCCAGCATCTGAAAGAGATGTGACTCTGTCCATGATACTGCTGCTGTCAACTCAGAGCAAACAGGTGAGCCCCAGTGCCCCTGTGTTTGCGCCCAGGGGACATCTCACCTCTTTCTCTTCTCCTGTGTGTGAAGCTTTGTGTATTAAGCTGCATAATTAAGCAATGGGTGCTCTACTCCAGCAGGGGCTTCCACATCCCATATGAGACCAGGCCACAGTGGAGCCACATCATCCATCTGCAAGAGGGATTAGCTCTTTCTTCAGATAGAGTTTCTTTGAGCATGAGCCCCTCAAGAAGCATTTTTTTGTGAGCTCTGGGCTTCACACACTGAGCACAAAGACTCAGTGAGGTCTGCTGCCTTCCAGTGAGGTCTCCTGCTTTCCAGCACACAGCATGATGCTGCTGCAGCACGAGAGTAGCTGAACTGCATAACCAGCATAGAACCTGACCAACAACAAGCAAAACCCAGCCCGGGGGAAACAAACCACAGCTCCAGCTTCACAGTGGGACGGCGCATGCTGCACTGGCTGCACAGCTCAAGGAGCATGGCTCCCCAGGTATCTCTGATATGTGGTCCAGCTCTCAGCTATAGACACCAGCTACACCATAAAAAAGGCAGAATTTTGGGATAACGTTCGTGTTTATATGGATGGCAAGAATGTCCAGAGCTACAGCCATAATGCAACACACAGATTTAATATCCATTCCACAGCTAAACTAATCTCCAGCTACCAGTCCTCAGGATAAACCTAACCCAGAACCAGAATGACTCCATATGCCATTCTACAGCCCAAGACTTTCTAATGAGGCAGCGAGCTCTGGCCACCAGCAGGGACCTGGCAGAAGGCTAGATTAAAGCTAGATTAAATTTCCTGTACCTCTCATTAGACCCAGCGATAATACCCAGAACACACACGGAAAGCCCAGTGGCAAATAACCTAATTAGAAGGGGAAGTCTCACACCTTCTTGGTGACCAGCACATCTGCTGAAGCTGAGGGTCACAGTCCCCTGCAGTCAGCAGGACAGCAAGAGGAGGAAAATACTGGGCCATGCTGGGCCCCCTCCTGCTGCCCCCCACCAAGGGTCCAGGGCTGCTCTCTATGGAAGATTCCCAACACTTTGGCTGAAATGATGCCAGCACTTGGGCAGGGCTTGGTGTTATTTTTAACACTTGCTCGCATAACTCTTTGGATGAATCCTGGGAAGAGCTTGTCACCAAAATAGTACACTGTGGGCACTATTTATACACCCACTGGCAGCACCACAGGATATGCTGGCGAAAGCTAGAGCACCCCTTTATCTTCCTCACAGGGATATAGTGGGGCCCTAAAACATGTTTGGCTCAGAGAAGTGAGCCATCACCTGCAGGAGGCCTGGTATCCCTGTCTGTCCTGCTGAGGAGACAGACTCTTGTCCGTATGGGAGGGAAGCCCAGGTACATTAGGCTCAGGGAAGATGGATGGCTGAGCGCACATCCCAGCTGCTGGGGACTAAGAAGGGAACAGTTGTGCCTAAACACAGAAAATGCTGATGCCTTCCTATTTTCTCTCTCCTTGGCTGCTGCAGGGAAATCCAGCAGGCATCACCTCTTTTCCCGATGTGGCAGCAGCAAAGGTGTGCAGTGGTGGGGGCAGGTGAAACACTAAATGTCAGCAAGGTTCGCTGGAAAGGAGGCACCAGACTAACAAGACTGACTGTCCTTTACCCCTAGGGACAGTAGCAGCCTCAGGCCTTTCTGTATCAAAACAGTGTGCCCTAAAGCACTAAAGGAAAAAAAAATCAAAAGCAAACCACCCTTTTGAGACTATCCAAGGAAGGGAGGCTCTTCCCTTGTCTGTTTTTCTGGGTTACAAATAACTTCTCTAAAGCCATTTCCGAGCCTATTGAACTTCCTTGATTTTTGTCTTCAGTGAGTTTCTCCTCCTTCCCCCTTTCTCCCAAGACACATCAGACTGCTCTCTACTCTCACATCTCCTGAAGAAGCAGGTGACATGACCTGGAGAACAGGCACAGGATGCTGCATGAGAACAGACAAGACTCCATCTTGAAGCAGAAAAGGATCCAAAGTTTGATTTTTCCAGTATGTAGGTAAAAAAATACAATGTATATGTACATCTTCTTTCCCTGCAAGAGAGGCTACAGCTTGAGCAGCATACTGGCTGTCGATCAGAGCTACAGAACAATGCAAAATAAACCCACTAACTGACACATGCTGTAAAGGCAGGGGCAGGACTGGTCACATTAGTTTTAGTGGAACAAACAGAAGGGATCAGCTCCTACCTTGCCAGATACAACCTCCCCGGGACGTGGGCTCAGCTCACCGCAGCTGGAAGCCGAGTGGCAGCAGCACTGTCATGAGAGCCGCAGGAGGAGCACGGCATGCGGAGCCAGCGATAATCCAAGGCAAAACCAGCTTGTCCCCGTGCCTGCTCAGGGATCAGCGAGCTGTGCTGCGGGGAGTCTCCTCCGCCTGCTCCCCTGTTGATGCAGGATGGCGGGCAACAGGCAAGATGACAAGGCACTTCTTCCAGACAGGAGCTGGCTGAGGAATTCCTCCTGCTGCCAGCCACCTGCCCCTCGTCAGGCACAGCGGTGCCAGGGTCTCCCTCAGGGAGCGTGTGGGCAGGAGAGAGGAGCGAGGGCGAGGGCCAGATTGCTAATGAAAGCCCCAGTGTAAATACAGATGCGCACAGGAGAGGGCTATGGCAGAAATGCAGCTCGTGTTACAGAGAGCCATTTACAGCAGGCACAGAGAGCGGGGAGAGCGCGGCAGGGCTGTGCGGGATGGGTCCCTGCTCCGACGGGGGGTGGGAGGGCAGCTGCCTGCCAGGGGAAGCCGTGGGGTGAAGTGACCACTAGCGAGGGGAGACCCCCCGGTTCCACATTCTCCATCAACTCCTAAGCTCCATACGCAGTACGTGCTAGCAGTAATGCGAACCCGTCCAGCTTCCCATCCTGCGCCCCAGCCGGGACAGCCCCAGCCTCACGCCTTCTCTGAGTGCCACAGCAGCCCATCACACCAGGGAGAAAGGCTGATAGGAGCATTGCTCCATTCACCTGCTCGGACCCATTCCTGTTGCCCAGGCCCTCTCCCCAGGCTCCGGTTCTCCACATCTTTGAGACTTACCTGCTCTCCCCGGTTCAATGTGTTTGGTACCTCCTGCCAGGATTCTTCTTTCCCTGCCGCCTCAGGGTAATTTACATGCTGTGCTGCAGGTGGATTTACACCAAATATGGAACATGGGAGATAGGGACTAGGCTGGCACAGAATCACAGAGTATTCTGAGTTGGAAGGGACCCACAAGGATCATCAAGTCCAACCCTTAAGTGAATGACCCATTCAGGGATCAAACCCACAACTGCTAGCACCATGCTCTAACCAGCTGAGCTATCTCACAGTTAAGGAGCAAGGTGTCAAAAGGGTTCAGGGGCTTTGCCTCCACTGTGCCTTCAACTAGGACCAGCAGCAGGTGAGAGATTTGCAGGTGTCAACCACGACCCAATAAACAAGCCTTGGAAGACCTTAGGGAGAGGCTGGGAAGGAGCTGTTTCAGGACGTTTCATAGCACAGCAGGCACTGCCTATAAGCCCCGTGCCAGGCAGGCACGCAGCTCACACCAGTGACCTCTGCGTGAAACCAGCAATGAAGAACAAGGCGTTCCTGTAGTTCTCAAGCAAGTGTGGTTTGCAAGGATGTGGGGGACCTCCAGCTCAGCAGTGTAAAACCTCAAGCAGACCACTTCCCTGCCTGGTGCCTCGATTTCCCCCCCTGAAAAACAAGGACTGTAACACTTACCAAGCTGCTGTGGATGTCGCAAAGTTAACTCCGTCATGGGATGCTGGCAGCCTGTAAACAGGAATGAGCATTCTGTGGGACTCTATTCCCACCCATAAAGCAGAGATTCCTTTTGGCTTCCCTGGACATACAAACTACTGCTCGCAGCTTTCTTCACCCTCACCACAGCAGGTACCCTGCAAAGACAGGGATCCCCATTACCCCCAAAAGCAGGAGCATCAATCCCTCTACCAGCTGCGCCCAGGCCATCTGCCAGGCAGGAATGCTGTGCACCAGCCCAGCCTCAGCCGAGCTGTCAAAGCAGCGGAAGGGCTGAGGCTGCACTGCTCTGGAATTCCAGAAACGCACAAACACCCTGTCAGCCTGCACCAGGAATGACTCCTCCCTGCCCCGGACCAGGCTGAATCACTGGAAATACCAAAACAACGATGAGGTCACGTTCCCAGAGCAAGGAACTGGAGCTAGATATAGCTGCATGGAGAAGTGTGCTAAAAAGGGACTCGGTGTAGGGGCTGGGGGGCTCTGGCAGACAGGCACCATGGGCATTTGTCTCGTTTAAAAACAGCTTGAGGCTGCCAGGAAACTTTTTTTTCTTCTCTGTAGGGAGCAGGGAACTGGGCTTTAAAACTCTTTATCCGTCCCACTGAAAGAGGCACAAACATTCTAATGTTCGTGAGTTCAAGGAACGAGGCAGAAGTAAAATGATGACTGGATTCTGAGTTCAGTGTTCCCAAAATCTCACTGTGATACAGTGATCAGGCTTACCCAGTGAAGAATCCCCTTGCAGCAAGCTGAATGGCAGACAAAAATAACATGTCTATTACTGCTTTTTGCTTTTGCTACAGCCTCAGCCAGCTTCCACAAAAAAAAAAAAAAAAACACAAAGACCAAAGATCCAGAAATACTGATTTGGTAAATTTTCAACAGGGTGAGCAACAAGTAACAGTGGCTTCTGTTAATGCTCCTAAAATGAGTACTTCATTATCAAATGCAAATAGACTTTTCAAGACTTTGCAGTTCCAAACTTTCACAGTTCTCTGTGGAGGGAGGCTGGAGACATTTTGCTATTTAGACTGTGAAGGAAATTGCAACATAGGACTTGGAAAGGATAAAGGAATTCAGAATAGAATTCACAATAGCCTGTTCTTTCCCCTTTCCGTAGGACAAGACATTTGGATGGATAACAACACCACCCACAGTTACGTGAATAAGAGGCTCTAAGAATCCAGACTTTGTTCCATCAGGACATAAACCATATATTAATCATAAGCCAAGAGGGAACAAAGATAGGACTGGACAGCTAATGCCAAGGATGCCACCTGCCTGGCAGGGCAGTGGTTACTGGGCTGGCACACCCTGCAACAACCACAGCAGTGCCTGGCACACCAAGCCAGATGATGGGCCATGCCTGCACCAGTCCCCTTCTCCTGAAAGTCTGTCCAGATTTGGTAATAAAAGTGATAAGAAAATCTGTGGCGAGTTGTGCGTGGCTCCCACAGGAGTGTCACGAGAGCAGAAGTGCTCAAAACCAAATCAGTTCATTTTCACCCCACTGTTCCAGCACGCTCTGGTAACCAGAACCACCTCAGTGGGTTACACCAAGAATTCTTCTGGTCTAGTGCCCCATCCCTGACAACGTGGCACTGGCACATAAAAATCACAGAGTGATTTCACCAAGTGCAATCACGGACTGATCTCCCCTAAGGACACATTCTTCCAGCCTGCAACAATCAGGAACTCCTAGGGCTGGAGGTCACACACTGACCATCACTTTTCACAGACACTGAAACACATCTCTGCCATTGAGGTGTCTAGTTCCTCTTGGAATCTGTGTGTATTTTCAGTCTTCATGCCATCTCGTAGCAACATGTTCTACAAATCAACTGTGTTGAAAAAGGACTTCCTTAACCTCCTGTCTAATAAATTATTTTGCTGGATGCGCTTCCTCTGCACTGTGAGAAATAGCAAAGTTTATTAAGGTCATTCCTTACTCAACTTCTCCCTGCTGAACACTATATTATAGATGTTTGCTCTTTCCCAGTATCATCTACTTTTGCTTGTTTAATCTCTCTTCCTACAGAAGCTATTCCAGTCCCTTAATCATCCCCATTCCACTTTTCTCTTTTATTTCCAGGTCTGTGTTACTCTTTTTGAAAGAGGGTGACCAGCTGGTATGTGGTACCCAAGATGCAGGCACAACATGTGTATCTAGTATACAAGAATATATACCGGCATTTTTTGTTTCCAGTGTGAGATTTGCCTTTTTTGGCTACAGCTGAACATTTAACTGATGTGCTCAGGTAACAACCCACAGTGACTCCAAATGGCTTGTTGTGGGCAGTGAGAAACTGGTTACAAATCACCATTTGGTGGCATTTATCAGCGTGATCACCCATCTGCTGTTTTATCATGCTAATAGTTCTGCAAGATGCTTCTGTAATTCCTCAAGAAGTTTTCAAACCAACCACCCTGTCTAACTTAGAATCACTGGAAAATTATCGTCTTCACTATGTCTTCCCTACCTGTGGGACCAAGCACTGCAGGCACCAGAGCTCTGATGCCTTGCAAAGCCCGACATTTGACAAGGAGTGCTCCAAGCACAGTGACCAGGAATGCTGCATAATCTTTTAGGTCCCTTCCAACCCAAACCATTCTACGTTTCCTGGCCACCAGGAACCTGTTAAGAAAATAAAGCTTTAATTGAAAATATGATTCAGCACCATCCTCATTCTGTCAAGGATCCCTGAAAGAGCCTGCAGTGTTGGGTGGCTGAGACACACTCCCATCCATGGCTCAGATGAGGACTCAGATGGAAGTGCAGAGTCCACATCAATGCTTAAGAACTACAAATATGCTCACCAAACACTCACCCCAGGCACAAGAGATGTGATTTGTGGAAAGCAGTCCAGCCAAACACACACCAGAATGAGAAGAGGAGGGGGAGAAACTGTGGGCTTCAGGTGAGCAGCAGGTATCAGTAGCAAAACGTCAACCAGGCTTCATGTTCCAGAATCAGAAGAACAGAGACCTAGAGGTGGCAAACCTCAGAAAACATCCAGCTATGAGTGCAGGGCTTTGGTGAAGAACTGGGAATTAAGTGTGCAGTGGAAGGCAGATTACATAAGGCCAAAAAGAAGTGGGGATAGGCAGCCTCTGTGAACATCTGGGAGGGATACTACACGCAGATCTCACAGCCAAGTTTCACATGACTCCTCACAGCCAAGTTTCACCTGACTCCTCACAACCAAGTTTAACCTGAAGCACTCCAAGCTGAGCTTGGAGGACTGATGCCTGGCCCAACTGCAGCAGAGGTTGCCACAGAAAAGAGCATCAGGCACATACAACTACACACAGTATCTTCATTTCATATATTCCCAGCAGGAAACCAGCAGGATCTGATGCCTGGCCCAACTGCAGCAGAGGTTGCCACAGAAAAGAGCATCAGGCACATACAACTACACACAGTATCTTCATTTCATATATTCCCAGCAGGAAACCAGCAGGATCTGATGCCTGGCCCAACTGCAGCAGAGGTTGCCACAGAAAAGAGCATCAGGCACATACAACTACACACAGTATCTTCATTTCATATATTCCCAGAGCTCAAAGCCCAGGGATGGAGTGGAAAAGGGTGAAGGAGCACTTCGTCTGTCCCTCATCTGTACAAAATACTGCTCACAATCCCAGAAGGAAGACAGAAAGGAGATTTTAATGAACCATAAGCCCTGTGTAAAATCATAGTATGGGATATTACATTCTCCAGCTTACATTAAAAAAAGAACAGATTATTCCTGCACATTGTCCATTGAACACTGCCCCATCAACAGATGCAATGATCCATCCAAAAGGCAACACAACCAAGCCATGGAGTAGGGAAAATGCAGGATACCAGGCATCCTGCACAGGAAAATGTGTCAGACAGCATCTGCTGCCACAGCAAAAACTGAACCAGAAGCAGAACTGCAGACAGAATACTGCACAGCCACAAACCAGGCTTGCACCTTCTGAATATTCTATGATCCCTTATCCACAGCCTGAAGGTTTCTGAGGGACAACTGCCAGGAGGTAAGGAAGCCTCTGAAGCAGCTGCTCTAGGTGTTGCTCTCTAAGTCAAAAGGATGCAAACCCACTGCTGCCAGCAAAAGGTCACCAGACTGGAACCTTGCCCAGCAGCTTCTACAAAGCACACTAACTAGGAGACTTTCAGACTATAATTTTTCAACATGAGAGTACAAATTAGTTTTCTAAATACAGACCTGTACTCTACATGGAATGAATGGCCTGAATGCCCGCAGGGCTGGTGGAGGGTAGCACTTGATGACACAAAAGACTTCCATTTAAAATCCAGGGCAGCTACTGACTCCCTGAGTCACCTTGGTGTGCATACTTAGGCCCCAGCTCGCTGGTGAACGAGGAGATATTGATGCTCCCTGCTTCTCAGAGGAACCATAATGCAATAAAGCTTAAAAGACCTCAGGATCCCTGCCATAAATCCCAAAGTTAAGGGAGGCAAACAGGATTGCTCATTATGTACAAAAGTCAGGCTTCTTTTATGAAGTGCCTGATTCAGATGTGGAGGCAGGATGCAGCCAGTAACAAAAACATTGGCCTTCCCTGGAGACACAGTGCTCAGATCAGACAGCGCTGTGTTTGTGGGGTGACGTGTGGGGCTGGGGATGGCACCTGCAGGCCTGGCCCAGCCTCGCACTCAGGTCTGGGAACAGTTGCTCTCACAGTGCACCCAAGGAATTCAGCAGCACAGCCCTCACCAGGGCACACTCAGCACCCCCAAAGCCAGGCATGATGCTTACAGAGAACCTACAAAAAGCGAGTGGTTGGGTCATATGTTTTCCTAATTCAGAGGAAGCCTGGCCCAGCTCCCATATCCCACAACATCTCTTGGTATTGAGAGTGGGGGTTGGAAAAGTCACGATCCATTTATAGCTGAAGAGTCTGGCAGAGGGCTCAGTGCTGTGTGGAAAAGCAGGAGCTGACAGCTCAGTACAGTCAGCTCCACCCAGCTGGAGAGGAGAGGCAGGCTGGGGAAAGAGACAGGGGTATGGAAACCACTTCCCTTCATGCTGGGAGTGACGGGAGAGAGGTGGCTTCTCTACAATGCCAGGAAGAGAAAAAACACTCTCTACTTCTAAATTAATTAGAAGAAGTAGAGCAGCAGAAGAGTAGGTTTGGAAAAACTGAAGAGTAGCTGTGCTGCAGATATGGCCAAAAGCACTCAGAGGTCAAGCCCAGGCTGCAGGGCTCTGTGGCCTTCTTCTGAGCCCTTCATCACATCCAGCCCTGCAGCAGCACAGACCTTTATCACAGGGCCGGGGACGGGGACGGGGACAGGGACAGGGACAGGGACAGGGACAGGGACAGGGACAGGAACAGAGCTGTCTGGGAGCTGCGGCTGGGAACTCAGTCCCACGCTTATTGCTGGGAGAAATGGCAGTTCCCTCACTCCGGCACATTTACATCAGCCAGCACATCAGCAGATGTAGCAAAATGTCCTTGCCAGCCCTCATGGAAAAAGCTTGCCCCTGAGGACAAGGCACCAGTTTAAAGCATCAGCATGCGCAGACTTATGCTGTGATGACTTCAGCTCCTCCCCATGTTGTCAGGCATGAGAGGAGAGGTATTTATGTAGCTAACCCAATTTAGCTAACAATTGTGCATATTCGTAATAAAATTAGGAAAAATAACCACTAAAACTGAGTTAAAGATCACAGAGATGATGAGGCTTTAAGAAAAGCAAACACAGTCTAGGCGAGGCAGTGAAATACCAGAGCTATTGTATAGGCACTGATAAAAGAAGCATCATGCAAAAAAAATTCTGGTCACCCACATTTAAAAATGATAAACTCAAATGAACAGGTGCAGAAAGGGCCTGAGGGAAACAGAAAACCTATCAAACAAGAAGAAACTTAAGAGCCTGGCTTGTTTAGCCTAGCCAAATGTAGGCAGAGAGCGGATAGGATTGCTGTCTAAATATATCACAGGAGACAAACAAAACTGCTGAAGCAAAAGTATAATGCTGGCACGACAACAAGAGAATAAATGCAGTGAACACATTTAAGTTGAAAGTTAGAGAGAGAGAAAAATCAACCCTTAGGACAGGAAGCTTTCCAACTGGAATGCCTGGATTTGGGATGAATTTTATCAGTGGTCTGATGGGCTTAGAGGCTACAGTGCTCGTGCCCACAGATATGCAAGAGGTCCCTTATGCTCCTGTTTTTGTTCCAGCTGGTAATTACCACGGGTCATTACTGAGATGTCTCCATTTATACAACAGACTTTGCTGAGTATCCAGTTGGAGAGCCCATGGCAAGCATGTAGTGCTCCTCTGCCCTCTCATTTCTAAGAGCTGCTCACGAGTGAGGACTTCCAGGCTACAGGTCAGTGGGAGAGAGTTGTGGGGATGCACACAGGCAGAGTGAGAGCTACCAGGCAGCCAGGAAGGAATGCAGGTGTTGCAGTTAGCAACGGAAAACACCCTTGAGGTGCCTCTGCCCAAACGCACCTGCTGCTCCATGGTATTAGGGACAGAGGTTACTCAGCGTCACCTTGTGGATTCAGGGGACAGAGGAGATGTTCTAACCTCTTCTCTGCCACAGTGTAAGAAAAAGAACCATGTCATTACAGGTGATCAAAGAATCATAGAATGGTTTGCGTTGGAAGGGATCATAAATGTTATCTTGTTCCCAACCCCTGCCATGGGCACGGACACTCCGCCCTGGACCGTGTTGCTCAGAGCCCCATCCAACCTGGCCTTGAGCACTTCCCAGGATGGGGCATCCACAGCTTCTCTGGGCCACCTGTTTCAGTGCCTCAACACCATCAGAGCATTATCATTCTCGACCCCAAACTGCAGCCCAGCGGGGTGGCAAGTATAGGCACAACAGCAAAACAGTGTTCAAACTGTGAATATTTATATTATGGAATAATGAGGAGGAAAAAAGGGAGGGGATGAAAACAAAATCCAAAATCTATTTCAAGCACTAATTTTTGTCATATCTATGAAATACGAGAGCTTCATAAAAGACTAAATTATAATTTTCAGACACCGCGCAGACGATGACACACGTTTTGAGCTCCCCCGGGGAGCCACGCAGAGCACCGCGCACACGAGAAGCAGCGACCCCGCTCCTCCCCGCACAATCCCCGCACAATTCCCGCACAATCCCCGCACTGCCTCGCCCGCCCGCCCTGCCACCGTCCCTTACCGATCGCCCGCATCGCTCCGCTGTTTACAGCCGGTCCACGGGGCGGGCTCTCGACGCTGCCCGCCCCCACCGGGTCCTCCGCCTAAGGATGTCTGACGTTTCCTCTAAGTTTCCTCTTAAAACATCCCAGCCAGGATGGAAAATTTTGGGAATTTGTGTGCTTCCCGCATCAGGATACCGGATGAAAAGTGTTGCCGTCTCAGATCCGTTGTCCCACAGACCATCCCCCCCGTGCCCTTCTGGTTATAAACTCCTTACATCAATTAACGGCGCGCCAAGGAATCTATCATCCCAATATTCTCTCTTTATTTAAAAAAAAAAAACAATTATTTTACAAAATCAGGAGTGATGTAAGACAGACATCACTGCCAGCTGATGTGTTTCAAATGCCGATTGTGTCAAACCACTGAAAGAATTGTATCTGGTGCAAGCTCACCAACAGCTTTATTATCCCCTGCATGTTGTAGCCAACATTTTCAAATCCCCTGTTAGCCAGAAGGTGAATACTTTGCACGTAAACCGTATGAGAGGCACAGTGTCAGAGTTTCCTTGCTCTGTCTGCACAAGGTCTGCCTCTGCTGCTCTGCAACATATTCTGCTGCATCAGACACCAGGAAGAGCTTTGATAGGACTTTCAGTCCACAGACCAGTCTGGGTATCATGGGGATGTCTGCTTAACTGCACAAATTCTCCTTTTTCCTCTAACCCCAGGGAGGCTGACTGTGAAAGACATAATCCTCATCAGAAAGCCATGATTGTCTCTGCAAAGTGAATGGTAAATCAGGGGGAGGTGACAAGCACCAACTATCACAGCGGTTTCCTCAGCCAGAGTGCAGGCTCTCCCTTTACTTAGGTGTCTCCTTGCAGGGGAGATCACCAGATAATTTACTCCTTCCCTAGCTAGCAGCTCCCGGACACTGAAGTCTGGATCCAGTCCCAGCTCCAGTTTTGCACTGGCCATGCTGAAATTTAATACCACAGTTTGCAACAAGCCTCCCCAAGCAGCAGGTGCAACAGACTGATTTGGTTCTTCTTTTTTTTTCTTTCCTGCGCTGAGTTAAACACAGGGAGATGGAACCTTCTATTAAGAGCTTGAACAATCTCACACAGTAACTGCTGAAACTGGGACCACAGGCAGCAGGGAGTTCCATGAAATGGGGACATGGCTGGCCTGTTGCCATCATACACTGCCTCCACTGACAGCTCAGAGATCCACAGCAGAGTCTCATAAATATCAGGTGGTTACTGCACAAAAAAATCCAATTCAAAAGAAGAAAGGAGTCTAAATTTGTATAATGGAGCTGAAAAAAAAACCTCCAACCTCAACAAAAAAACAAAACCAAACAAAAAAAAACCACCCCCACAACAGCCAGGGCTTAGTCCTCTGCACAAAAAAAAGCTGCATTTAGACAGCTCAGCAGTGCTGGCAGCACAGACTCTCACGCTGCCATGCTGGCCTTCCACCCAGTAACCCCGCTGATTATGGAGTTGGTGTAACAAAACAGCGAGCAAATCCCAGTCCCTCAAGATTACCATGTCTTTGGCTGCGTCTGTGCGTTTTAGGTCCCTCTGCCGGCAGTCAGACTGGTCGGATTTTCAGCTCTCTGCCACCCATGTTTGAGAGATAACCTGTTCCCAAGTAAAATTTGAGCACAGAGAAACACTGCAGCCCTGAAACACTGCAGAGACTCCTGAGGCCTCACAAAGTTCCTCTGAATCGTGAGCACTCTGCTCATTGGTGAGGGTGAGGGACCCACCAGGTCATGCTTTGTCCCTTACACTGAGCCCTAGCACCAGTGGAGTAAAGGCTATTTCAGCTGCTGGCTATGAAATAGCTTTTCTGGCTTCAATACTGCTGGTGTGGTCACCATCAAGCCAGATGTGCACGCACCTCAGTCTGTTAAAGGGGGGCAGATGCCTCGTGCTGGCAGCTCAGGTGAGCCCTAACCATGGCACAGGCTTCTCAGGGGCCAGATTTCACGGTTTGATCCATAAGGAAGTCTGAGCGCCTTCTGCTCTTTTATTTTAAGTCTAAATGAAACGGCTGGTGCCCAGTTAAAAAAACTTGAGAGGGCTCTGAGGACAAAAATCCCTTACAAGAGCAGATTTGCAATGCAGATAAAACAGGGCACGCTGATGAGGGTCACCTCCTGGTCCCTTGACCAACTAAGGGTTTCTCTGAGGTTGCAGCACTTCCTGACGGGAGATGTGGTAAGAGGGTGGTGTTTGGGTACTGGCCATCTCTTGAGAAAGTGGATTACAGTCAAAAGGCTACAAAATCACACATGTTACAAAGATTGTGGATTTGTGAGTTGTGTGGCTGGACCTAAGGCACACCTGGGGTCAATTCTGTCACCCCAGTAATACGGTCCAGAGTGGATTCGTGAAGGCACGTGACTGAGAAAGACATTGCCAATTCAACCTTTTCCTCAGACTGGAATTCTCTTTGCTCTGAGGTATGTAGTTGGAGAAAAAAAAATATCGTTATGAACAATCTCAGGGAGCAGAGATGCCTCCCACAGCACGTTCTCTCTTGTGCCAGGGAGCCCCTCTGGGATACCATACAACTCCACGCTCCAGCTCACCCTGCCCACCTTCCCCAGCAGCGGCACACGTCTTTGGAAAAGAAACTGGAACCAGAGGGTGCACATAGGTGAAAGGAAAGCCCCAAGTCTTTGATTTGGCAGCCCGGAGGGCAGAGCTCTGGGCAGCCACTGGCTCGGTGCCTTGCAGGGAGCACAGCCTCCTCTCCTGACAGCCCTTTACTTGGGTTTGCTTTGCTAATTTTTAAGGGGTATGGGGGAGGGGGGAGGGTGTCTTTTCTTTTTTTTCCCCTTCTCTTTTTTTTTATCTGTTACAATCCTTTGTGTTTGTATTTGTCACTATTTGGTGAAAATGTTCCCGTTGTGGCAAAGGGCGATTTTGGCCGCATGTTTCTCCCAGACATGATGAGTGCTCCGAAGCCGTGCTGGTGAGAGAAGGCGTAGCCAGAGCGGCGGGTGCTGGTCCGGCGCAGGCGTCGCTTGGGTGAGGGTGGAGGGGGCCGCTTTTTGGCTTCTTTGATCTTCAGCAGCACCTGGAAATCAGAAAATAAGGCGGGAAAAGTGGAAAGTGCATCATTATTCACAAGCACAGTGGAAGAGAAGCAGAGAAAGGGAAACAAAAAGCAGGGATCCAAAGACAAAAATGAGGAAAGGGCATATTCTATTCTATTCTATTCTATTCTATTCTATTCTATTCTATTCTATTCTATTCTATTCTATGCTAGTCTATTCTATTCTAAAAGCTGTTAATGGGAGCATCATCTGGAAGTCATGGGAGGGGATTTTTTCCATGTACTCCCCACAGCTCTGCAATGCCATGGTTGGGGTATTACTGAAGGACTTTCAGTCAAATCACCCAAAATGTGAAAGTCATCTCAACAATGGTCAAAATTCCAGAAAACAAATAAAGAAACATTTAAGAATTGGCATATTTAATATAGAAAACAGACTGCTAAAGGGAGTTTCTGATACGTAAAAGCTTTTCATGATGATAATGATGATTGTCATAGAATTATAGAATCATAGAGTGCCTTGGGCTGGAAGGGACCTTGAGGATCATCTCATTCCAACCCTGCTGCCACTACATCAGCTTGATCAACACCCCATGCAACCTGGCCTTGAATGCTTACAGGGATAATAGAGAGATTCTTGAAATCCTTGGCAGATGGGAAAAAGATCTTGCACTTTATTTGCAGGTAGTGGGTTTTCTGCTCCCATGTAGCCACTGAATTAATCTGCTGACAAGAACCTTTTCAGAATGCGTCTGTCTAGTGTAGGAGGCTGGTATTGAGAACCTGTGGCTCAACAGAACCCCCAGCTGCCAGACTCCTGTGCTTCTTGCTTGGCACAATGGCAGTGGTAGGTCCTTGGCCTCCCTAAAGATCAGGCCTGTTTATTGCCAGCTGGGGAGCTCCATAGAGCAGGAAACCCACTCCTCTTCTGTGACCATTCACTTCCAAGAGGAGGCAGAAAAGTAGTTTTGTGCTAGAGAGGGAGGGATTGCTCAGCCTCAGCAGTGAGGCTGGGATTCTGGGTGACAGCTGCGTTTGACTTCTACTCAGCTGAGGGCTAAACTCAGCCCATTTTTACACCCCCAAACTGCCTCAAACTCTGTCCCAAGGACCTACCTAGCCAGCAGCCTTCTCTAGCATCCACCTACCCTCTCTCCAAAGGCTGAGAATTCCCCTAACATGTTCTCCTGCAGTCCTGGAGAACCTGTGGAGTTCCACAGACATCCCGAGGATGACCAGGGAGGGCATCAGCTGCAGTGCTTTCCCTTGGGGCTGTGCTCTGACACCGACTCTGGGCAGCTCGGCACAGGGAGAGGAAGGAAGCACGAGGTGGCAGTAGCATTCAGCAAATGCTCCTGTTTGGAAGCGAGCCCAGGGAGCTGTGTGTGTGCTGATGTTCTTGAGGGGTCCTTGGCTGCAGTGAGCTGTGCACTCCCTGCCCACTCCATCCCTCCCTGCCTCTCCTTGCCCTGGTGCCCTCATCTTCATATTCCCGGGGGTGGGAGGGAAGCTGGTTCCAGAGGGTGCATGTAACCATTGCCTACAAAAAGTAAATTCTCAAATAAATTTTTAAAAATCCCCAGAAAACACATATTCCTGGGTGGAGGGTGAAGGCTTGAGGTCTGCCAGGCTAAAAACTGCACGGCGTCAGGGCAGGAGGAACATGCCACTCCTTTGCCACTGAGCCACAGCGCTTAAACCCTGCACCTAAAAATAGTGCAGCTTTCCTGCCTCAGAGCAGTCTAATCCACATCTAAATAATCTCAGCCTTGGTCCCAGCTGCAGATGGTTTGAACCATGCCAAACCCCAAATTCAATCCTCCTTCTCCGGGGAGCAGGGGACAGACGGATGGCAGCACTTGCACTGACAGGGGCACACACTCCGAGTGATGCCAAGCCCATGCAGTGTGGCTCTATGGTGAGCCGAGGCCATGGCAAGCAGGATTTCTGGTTTAATAAGGTATCTCCTTACTTTGTCACTGGGAGTTGGCCTTAACTGAGCCTTCAGGAATCGAAAGCCAACCACCGGCAGCACGCAGAGGGTGATGCTGAGGAAGATGGCCAGCCACACGTTTGGTTGGCTGAGGGTGTTCCGAGCCGTACCTGGAAAAAACCCCATGATTAAAACAGTAAAAGCAGCACCTCCCACCACTATTCCCTTCTGTTCTCTGTGATTCCAGAGCACCTGGCAAACAGACCAAAATACAAGGCAGGCATCACCTCCAACAGTGAAATCAACAGGCTGTGGAGAGGACAGCAAAGCCAGTGTCACTGTGTGAGATGAGCAAAGAAAAATGCAATGTCCAGACACAACTGCAGCAACAGCCCAGCTGGACAAGGGTGTCAGAGTGAATCTTTTCTCTCTGTGAAGAATCAAATCACTGCAAAGGATTGATATAAACATTCAGGAGACCTTCAGCAGCAGCCCAAGACTCCCACCTTTTGCCAGGACTCTAGTGTAAAGGGAGGAATACTCCTTTCTTGCTTGCCAGCACAATTTCCTGAAGGACATGGAGTACTGGCTCTGCCCAGCAGGTGATGGGAATCACAGCCCTTTGTGAGAGGAGTGTGTGTTGCTCTGGAGATCTGCACAGACAGCATAGCTTAATGGGGGTATTGGCAGCACCACTGCCATGTGGTGGCATGTCACTGACACCTTCTTTGAAACCAAAGCGCTCACTTCTGGCTTTTCCAAAACTGAGGGAATGTAAGATAGAACAAACAGTCTGCAAAACCCTCATTACAGGGCTTAATGATGCTGGTGTTGGCAGTATATTTGCTGAATGTTTTCTTTCCAGTTGGCCAAATTCTGCTGTAATACAACTCCACTGAAATTTAAGTAAACAAGTTGTCTCAGTCCAGACTAGAAACACTTTCCTTAAAAATGGTTCCAGACTGGGACCTTACCAAGTAGCCCTCAGCATTATGGCTACTTTGATCAATGTAGTAGTAACAGAGCAGCAGATGAGATATCCCTGGCAAGTGAGTTAGAATCATCATAGAATCCTCAGTGTGGGAAGAGACCTTCGGGATCATCCAGTCTTAACTGTCCACCTGCCTTGGGAAACTGAACAGACATTCTGCCTTCCCTCACTCAGCAGTTTTGATTCTAAAAGCCATCTCAAAGTGGATGTGATCATCTGCTTGAAAAATATGTTGCAACAACTGACCTGCACCTCAGATGTTTCTAAGTTGGCTAAGCCCCTTGCTGTTGCAGTGAAGATAGGTAAAACAAGTTTTTACTGAAAAAGTCAGTCAAAAATGAAGGCACTGATTAATACAAAAATCTGATACTTGAAATTAAAAGTGTTGGGATTTCAGAAGTAGAAACTCATAACAATGTTGCATCTATATTGGCTATGGATACACAGAGCTATTAAAAACATCTGAATTACTTTGCTAAACTTACATGTTCCTCCTGGTCAAAGTCTCAGGAAATGGACTCATTTTTTTATCCTTCTTTTTTTGCATGTGTTCAGAAATCTGTCATGTGAAGTAACTACAAAGACCTGGTCACCACTGGTATGTTTTGTTGTTGGGAATCTGCAATTTAACCCGGCAGAAGGCTCACCACAATCACATTTTTCTCATGTCTGACTGGATGTTGTACTCTTATGCCATCCTATACCAAAATGCTAACTTATTGACAAAGATCACGCATCTACAAATAAGATGCTCCTAGATACCTGTAAAAATTGGACACCTGGAACCCAAATATAGAAGAGCAGCAGAAAGCATTCCATCCAGCTCAGAAGGTTTATTTAAAGGACCATTCCCTGTGATTGCATGGGAATGTCCACTATTACACAAGGAAGTGAACATGGGAGACATTCACCTGGATGGATAGGATTCAAAATAAATCCCAGCAACCCTCAGAAATATCCTGGCATTTCTTGCAGAAAAGGCAACCAATATATTCTGAAATATACTTAGAAATACTTGAAACTTTAAGCCCTGCGGTGTGTCCATTCTGAGTGCAACCCAGATTTGTCCCAAGGCTTACCAATGAAGGGAAAGGAGGCTGTGAAGATCAGGTACATGCCATCACTGTACATGGTGAAGGTGATAGCAAAATAAACAGAAAGGCTGCCCCAGATGAAGAACTGATTGACAACTGTCCAGTAAGAGGTGTCCAAGCCAATCTGAAAGAACAGAGCAATACAGCTGTTGTCAGTGCCTTCATTATTTAGCAGATTTGTGCTGAACACAGCTTGTCCTCTGCTTTGTGCATCTGCCTCTGAGAATGCTATTCATTCAAGTCTCAAGAAATGACAAGTCACAAATCATAAGATTCTGGGAAACCATTCGAGGCAAGATTACTACATTTATCCTGTTGTTGCCCTCTTCTCAAGCATTTAGTAGTGGCCAGCCTGGAGACAGGATAATAAGGGACTTTAAAGATCATCCTATTCCAACCATGCTGCCATAGCAGGGACCCTTTCCCCTGGACCGGGTTGCTCAGAGCCCCATCCATCCTGACCTTGAACATTTCCAGGAATGGGGCATCCACAGCTTCTCTGAGCAACCTGTGCTGGTGCCTCAAGGCCCTCACAGTAAAGAATTTGTTTCTAGTATCTAATCTAATACCACTTTCTCTCATTTCAAAGCCCGTAACTCTTCTTCTGTCACTACATGCCCTTGTCAAAAGTCCCTCCACAGCTTTCCTGTGGCCCCTGGTAAGTTCTGTGAGGCTGCAGTGAGGTCTCCTTGGAGCCTCCTCTTCTCCAGGCTGAACAACCCCAATGCTCTAAGCCTCTTTAGCAAAGGTGCTCCAGCCCTCTGATCAGCTTCACGGCCCTTCTCCGGACTTGCTCCAACAGGCCCTCATCCCTCTTATGCTGGGGATCCCAGAGCTGAACATGATAAGTTCAAATGAGCCACGCTTATTGCCCTGCCCCTAAGCTGTGATGTAGCATTTAAAGTTAGGAGAACAAGCCTGCAAGACTTCAGACAGCAGAAATTATTATCTAGGGAGGTATGATTGATTGGTTTTCTTTTAAGAAATCTCTCTCATCCTGATGGTACCATCTGACTTTTCTACCACCCAAGTCTTAGCTATTTCTTCCAGCAAGTTCAGGCTGCATCATGCATACATCATGCATCGGGCCAGGCTGCAGAGACATCTCCATACTGGAGAACCTATAAATAACTGCCTGATGGCAGACAGACAGTCCTGTGCTTCAAACCCTTCTCATAAAACTAGAACAAGTCCTTCTCTATTCCCTGCCTTAACTGATTTGTCTGTTATGACTGCAAACTTCCCAAGGCAAAGACTCTTCTTTCCTGTCACTCGGATCTTTCATAACATACAAATCTCCTGTTCTGTTGAACTGGGGAGACTAATCTGGTGTCAAGAGACTTTTTTTTGCAAGAATGCATGATGCAGTAGCAAATACAATGCTGTCAACACCCTAACTGGCCCTCCAGGTGCTGCCATCATGAAACAACAACTAATTCCTAAAAATATTACCCGGGGTGCCTTACCTGTACAGACACCACGATCAGTAAGCAGGTCTGGGCCATCAGAGCAAAGGACTGGTAGTCAGCAATGGCCTTCCCATCACTCCTCACTGTATTGTACATGGCCCCATAGGGGATGAAGAAGAGGATGAGGGAACTGTAGATCCCTTGCAACATGCACTTGACAAACACCATCTTGTTAAAATAGAGGTTTTGCTGGCCAGGCACATATAGCTGAGGGAACAGCATGCTCCAGCGATCATCCACATCCTGAAAGCAGAGAGGAGACAGTCAGATTTGCTGGCAGCTACCCAGCCAAGCACACAGACCCAGTTAGGGGCTGACATGTGTTTCCATGAGGCAAGGCATAGCACACAATTCACTCAGTTGTGCTTACTGGCATGGCACATACCAAGGTCACCTGGGCATATCTTCCATAATGTATTTTACCTTTCTCATGCTAAAATAATTGACAGCTGATTAAAAAGCAAAAAAAAATATGCACTTCATCTAAAGCAGACTGCACGGTCTGTTCTCCAAAGACGTGACTGGAAGCTAAGGGTCAGAAAACACCTCCCCACACAAGCAAGGCTGTCTGATTTGGATCCCTTAAGTGTCCAGAGTGGAGCACTGAACCACTGGAAAGTAGCCAGTTCCTATTTATTTAACTTGTAAAATGCATATAGGAACAGCTTTATTCCTCCTTTGTCTTGTCAAACAGTAACAATGAGTTTGAAATTTGGGTGTGAAATTACTGCAGAAAGAACTAACTAGAAAGGCTGAACTTGCAAAATCCGGTTTCAAAGATCCAGTTAATTAAGTGTTTTGTCTGGTCATTAGAAAGTCACTTGCCAGGCTTCAGGAACACAGGTAGTAGGGCATGACTGCTCCAGGGGAGTGTTGCAATGGCAGCTGGTACTGTAGGCAGCAGCCTAACCCAAAAGTCTCAGCACACGCTGAAACCTACAGGCCAAATCAGGGGACTCATATATCTCTCAACTCCCTATTCCTCACAGGACTACCTAAACCCAAATCATATGACTAGGAGGGAATATACCTTCTCTCTGGTGCATCCTTTTTTTGTGCTCTAAGTTCTCCCTGTCAGGGTATTATTTCAGGGGTTACCACAGTATCTAGCCAAAAGGTCAGCTACTTTTGCTTCACAGAACCAGCTCAAAGCACCTGGAGACAAAACCCCTATGAAAAAAATCCCCAAAGTGATGACAGAAACAGTACCTGATCAAAGAGACTCATTCCTAGCACTGGGAGGGAGGTATATACCAAATTGTAAAGTGTAATGAACCACTCATCATAGACAGTCTGAAAAAAAAACCAAACAAAAACAAAGCATGATATTAGCAAAAAGCTGTATTTTCCATTTCTTTGAAAATATATGCAATTAATTGCTGCAACACCTTTGTTTGAGATGTTACTGAGACCAAAGGGATAAGATGACTCAAGCTCAGCATCCTTGAGCACGGGAAGGATCACATTATGCCAGTCCAGGTTGCTCAGCACCCACTGCTGGCTGCAGCCAGAGCAGGATCCCTCTGCAGCACCCTGCACCCCCAGCCCCTGGATATCTGCACTCCCCACAGCTGGGTTTAGCTGGAGGCTGGTTTGCCTTGAACTAACACCAGTTTTTTCACTCTAGATGTGCTCCTCTTGCAAGCTCCTGATGCTCACAGGCTTCTCAGGGTTAAACTGCTTGCTCCAAATATGCTCCAAACAGCGCAAGCATAGATCTTACAAGATGTGCACCAAACTCTAATCTGTGTCATCAGCTGATGGTTGTAATCATTTTGAATACTTCTGAAAATCCTGCAAGTGACGTATGTGCACCTAAATGCCAGAGAAGGTGTAGATTGGATATCAGGGAAAAATTCCTCATCGAAGGGGTGGTCAGTGTTTGAAAAACATCTGGATGTGGCACTGGGGGACATGGTTTAGTGGTGAATGTGGTAGTGTTGGGTTCATGGTTGGACTCGATGATCTTAGAGGTCTTTTCCAACCTTAATGATTATACAATTCTGTAATATATATATATTCTGTCTCCGGGCATCCGTTCTCCAGCAGCAGCACAATGAAGGCAGCCATATCTGCTTTATACCCATATGGCTGAAGAAGATAGACCTGAGTTTGTTCAGTGAGGTGGGAGGAATGGCTTAGTTTATTTACTTGGAAAATGTTTCCAGATACTTTGCTTGAAAACACTAGATATAGACTCACAGAATGGTTTTGGTTGGAAGGATGCTGTAAAATTCATCTATTCTAACCTCCCTGCAATCAGCAGGGACATCTTCAGCTAGGTCAGGTTGTTCAGAGCCCCATCCAACCTGACCTGGAATGCTTCCAGGAAGAGGGACATCAACCACCTCTCTGGGCAACCTCTGTCAGTGTCTTACCAACTTCATTTAAAAAAACTTCTTGCTTGTATCAATCTAAGCTTAGTTCAAAATCATTACCCTTTGTTGTATTGCGATAGGCCCTGCTAAGCAGTTCCTCTACAGCTTTCTTGTAGCACTTTTAGGTACTGAAAGGTGCTCTAAGATCTCCCTGAAGCTTTCTCATCTCCGAGCTGAACCACCCCACCTCCTCAGCCTGTCTCCACAGGAGAGGCGCTGCCCTCTGACCATCGCCATGGCCCTGAGAAAACCGAAGCTGGACCTACCTGTGCTGAGAAGCCAGAGAAGAAGCCATACCAGAAATGCACCAAGGTGAAAGCGAAATTCTTATAGAAGAAGTACTTGAGGAACTTGCACATGCGGATGTAGGACCACCGCCCGTGGACCAAGAGCAGGCGCTGCAGGTAGCGGAACTGTGCAAAGGAGAAGTCACTGGACAGGACCGCCTGCATCCCCTCCTGGCCGCTGATGCCGACCCCGATGTGGGCAGCTGCAACGAGAAGGTCACTGATCACGTCATTGCACCAAGAGTTTTCATTGCCCCGTTTTTAAAATCAGTTACCCTGTACTGAACACTGTGTTAATTCCCTCACAGCCTTCATAAAAAGGCGCAATGAAAAGTTATTAAAAAAAAAAAAAAATTGGTGCACTAATTCTTTCAGCAGCACTGTGATTTTGGCTCTGTGATACATTTCTCATAATTGGGCTTTTATTATCGGAATGAAATTATAGGTTCAGTGACAGTTTATGGTTTTTGTCTGAGCGCTTTCCAGCAGCACAAATACTGTTGTTCATAATGGCTGCTGCTATGAAAAAATAACTTTTATTTATAGTGACATGTGACTTTTATTTACATGCATGCATGTCCCTCCAGCAGCCTTAAAACATCATCCCAGACAGGCAAAGTCTTCAAACCATTTTAAAGTTTCTCAGATACTATGCTAAAAGGCAGACTGTAGCCTTTTTATGTTTCCTGGGCTTTGTTAGTTCAATCAAATAATTAGATAGAAGAGTCACATATTTTTTAATAGTAACTCGTGTTTATTAAACATGGACACAAGTTTAATGTGACAGCTAATTATACAGCTTTAACTAATGAATACAATCTTCATGGCTGAAGGTTGGTTAGATTCAGAGGTTTCCACTGAACTGAACTGATAAAATCCCAAAGTCCCAATCCTCTTGTGGGGGGAGTGGGTTCGTTTCTAATTATTATGTACACTTTAACTTTTTTTTCCTTTCTTTGCTGGCTGCCTGACTTATCTCCCTTGAAGCTCTCCACTTAGCCTTTTCTTTCTTAATTAAAAGGCTCCAGTTAATCAATTCTTGCGAATTAACACAAGGAAGATTAGCAATAGGTCTTTCTGAATAATCTTAATTAATTATACCTAGAGTTAGGATTTTTTTTCATAAATTCACTGAGGTAATGCAGCATCAAATGATGCACAAAGATGGAGGGACCTGGAAGCCCATCATCTGTAACTCAAGGGAGATAATTAACAAACAGCTGTAACACAAAGAAATGCTAAAAAAACCACCTCACATAATACTATATGGAATATCTACAGGCACGAAGATTTTATTTCTGCTTTGAGTCAGGCCCTGTATGATATAAACTTGTTTGTTTATATACATTGCCCTTGTGATGGTGTGCAGACACACTGACTGACACATTAGAGCCCATGTGGGCTTTTCACAGAATCAGTCATTTAGGTTGGAAAAGACTCATAAGGTCATCGAGACCAACTATTTTGTCTGTTCTAAGGCAGAAACAGAAAAATAGGCACTTAGTGCAACCTTAGCCCCCAAAGGAGCCCAGTGTGACCCAGAAGGCAGGAGACACAACTAACTAACCTGTAGTGAGAGTGCTCTGCAGACACCTGCCGAAATCTGGGACACAGACACTTGTTTCCACAAAGAGGGTGGTACAAGAGGCACTCAGATAATGTGTTCCTGCTGCTAGCCCACCTCAGAGAGCAAATACATCTTTGAGCCAGTCTGCTACAGCATGCTGGCTGTCAGCCATCACTCACTTTTGATCATGCTGACGTCGTTGGCACCGTCTCCGATCGCCAGGGTCACAGCCTTCTTGTACTTCTTCACCAGCTCCACCACCTGGGCCTTCTGCAGGGGAGTCACCCGGCAGCAGATCACCACTTTGCACATGCAGGCAGTTCTCACCAGCTCCAGCTCCAGGTTCCCTTCCAGCGCGTAAGCCTGGAAAGGAGGAAAGGGAGCGTTCAGGATGCAGCGAGGTGGCCATGGCAGCTGAGCCAGGCTCTTCCATTCATTTGGGTGAATCCATCCACCCAGTCACAGGGAGCATCCACACTGCACATCAGGCCGTGCACCCAACACCTACGAGCTTGCACTCTGGGTGCACCACATCTGGGTGTGCACCACATCTGGGTATGCACCACATCTGGGTGTGCACAACAGCTGCTCTGGCTGATGTAACCTGACAGAGGGCCGAAGTGTCAAACACCAAGAGCGTGAAGCTGCTGCAGGGCCTGAGACAACCTTGTGTATCTCCATGTGAGAGAGTCTCTGCTCATCCCTCTTGGATTATTATTTAAACTCTGGGAGATAAATAGGAAAGATATAAATTTGTTAAGTGCCTAATTAAAAAAAAATATGTAAAAAGTTAAGCTCAGGTGGGCATGACAAAGCAAAACACAAAACTAAGTAGAAGGCTGCTTTGCTCTGAGTGCTGACCTTTTAAATCAGTCAGCTGTGTTATTTCTGTTCAGGAAGCACTGAGATAATTGGATGTCTAGTCACCCCTCCAGCTCTGCATGAGGAGGAGGGAGCAGTGTGAGCTTTTTTATATTTCTTTCAGATCATGCTTTTTGGCTCTGTTCTCTGTTGTGTCTTTTTAGCAGACATATACGGAAGGAATCTACAGGGCTCACTCCTGCTCAGAGCCATTACAGCAGGCCCACGGCCCTGTCTGTGTAAGGCAGACAGTCCTTAGGCCACATATTCTTTCTTTTTGAAACAGAGAGCTGTGAGTCACCAGTGTCCCCTCTTTCTTCTGTCAGTGGCAGCAGGCTTGCTCAACAAGAGCCCTTTTAATGCTTTAGCTTGAGTACTGCTGGTCTGTGCAGTCAGAGATGGCTTTTGCCTCAACACCCTCGCTGCACAGCACCAGCAAAATGTTATCACTTTGTATGTTAGTGGTGCAACTGCATACAAATCAACTGGCATGACAATGCCCTTAAGGATGCTGACTGAGTTTCTGTTCACTGCTTTTGTTCAGGCAACACCAGATGTGTGCATAGCCCAGCACTGCCCTCCCACCCCTCTGCAGGCAGGGATAGAGCACTGAGCAGGTGCTGTGTGGGGGACAGTATCAGCACTGCTACCATTGTTCAAGCTCATAGAAATAAATAAATGACATCTAGATTTGTCTGCACTATCCTTGTGATCCCCACTGAGAAGAAAGCCATCACCTTGGTGAAACTCATAGTGTCTTCTCTATGTGGACTGGCTGCTCCCACACAGCTCAGATTTGAGTTTCTTTGTGTGGGACATATCCCCTTGCCAGGGTGTGGGTGAGCGTGCATTTTTTCAGGAATAAAAAGAAAGCTTTTCCACCGCTGCCAGTGGTGTTTTGGTAGCACAGCACTCAGGGTCTGCACTGCAGGCCGAAGGGATGGAGTAGGAACAGGCAAGGGGCTTGCAGCTGATGTCCATGCAATGCACATGGACCAAACCTGACACACCTCTTGTTCACTTTGCAGTGGGAATCTAAAGGGGGTTATGGCCCTGAGTTCAAGAGGAAGTGAGTGTAAAAGAGGGAGAAAGGGTACTTAACAACCTAGACACTGTCTGAAAGTGTTTGGGGTCTGTATACATGGCACATGAGCCAAAAGTAGAGCAAGATGAGATTTTCTTAATAGTAATTTGCCGGGCTGGTACAGAGCTGGGAGTGAAAATTGCTGTACTGCCACTAAGAGAGGTAGCAACCACAGGGAACAGAAGCACCTTGTTTCTGAGAGGCAGCACCTCCCAGAACTTTCTAAATAGGTCTGTTTGCTTTCACTGAGATCTGGGAAAGTAAAATACAACAGATAAATAAATCTAACATAAATTAAGCCTTCCTCCCAGACAGGTTTAAATTGATCTTAATCGTGTTTTCTTTCCTCTAACTGGGTCTAAAAAATTACCAAGTATGGAAAATTTATTGAGGAGCTTCACTGTTCTCACCACGAAGGCATTTCACCCAAAAACTCTCTTATCTCAGTTTAATTCCATTACTTTGTTTACCTGTTATAATTTGAAGACTATTACCGGGACGGATCAGTATTCTCCAATCCCAACTGACTCAGCTTTCCCTTATGCTTTCCAGATCACGCCTGACTCAGGTTTCTTTGTACCCTCGCCCAGCCTGGTGTTATCTGCTCTCTTTCTAAGCAGTTAGTGCAAACACTGACCATCCAATAGATGTGGGGTAACCCTCTGCAGATGATAGCTAACTGTTGTTTTAGATCAACAGTGAGCCCTTCAGAGCCGCAGTCTTTCATCTGTCACTTTGCAATTTCATCTAGAGTGTATTCCTTCAGTTTGCTTGGAAGAACATCACGAGAGAATCAATACATTACTTAAGTTATAAGACCTCTATCCTATCAATTAAGCATATCTGTTTTCAACTATATTTAGTAGAATATGTCCTTGGCATTGAAACCCACGTCTCATGTTGTCTTCTTGCTGCAAACACAAACCTGGTTATTTTTCTAGTATTTTCCATAAATTAAATATGATCCAGCTACTCTACCCCTCCTGTTCACCAAAGATCAAGACCAACTGTTCTCTGTTCCTATCTTCTGAAACATTGTCTGTCACCTTTGATGTCTCAGATAACCACTGAACCTAATCCTCAACTAGGAGGAAAAAAAATCTTGTCCTCTAGAGTTGAATTTTTAAAGCATTTTTCAGACTGCCAGTATGTCTTCCAGTAAGTTCTTCAGGGAGCTCATCCCTAACAAGGCTCTGAACCTTCCTTACCAGGCTGTGGCCAGTGATAACCAGACCGTACACGCCATTTGCTTGCTCGTCAGGTAAAATTATTTGTTTTTTTGAAGATTTTTGAAACTGAATGTTGATTTCATCACTGTCCACAAAGGAGTCTGGCTTCATCTTTTTCCTTGCGTTCCTGAAAAAAAAAAAACAACAAAAAAAACGGGATAATAATGAAAATCTTGCAAAGATATATATGTTTTGTTAAAGCAACTTTATTAAAACAAAAAACCAATGCTTCCCTTTGATAGTTCAGTCCAATTTTTACTGTATCCCTACAATAATATGCATTGTTTAGCTGCTGCTGTCTGCACAGATCATCCACATTTCTGAAACTCTAACAAGTGTTGCTAAACTTCTGCTGATTTAAAGTCAAACAAACCATCTGAGTGTCATGAAGGATGGTATCCCAAAGGGCATCCAATTTTCTGTGCATGTTGTCAGGCAACCATCTGCTCCAAGAGAAAAGGACTGCAAACCTTTCCCATTTTCCACCTTTACCTAAGAACCTGTGTCTGCGGAGGAGGTGAGAAAAGAAGGTAGGTTCTCAGATACTGCCAGAAAAGTATCCAGAGAAAGGACATATCCAGATGAAGGACAGCAATGTGAATAAATGGCATCAGCCGTAGAGCAACAGCATAGCTCAAACCTGGAGCCAAAGCTTTGTGGCTCACGATCGCTTGTTGGTGAATTTCATCTGACACTCCCTATCTGACTCTGCTTTCTTATGCCTTTATTTAATTTGAGCTCTTGGATCGAGATGCTTCAGCATTTACTCTCAGAAGGGATTTCTACATTGTGTTTAGCTTCTGGATCTTCCAGGGAGACAGCTCTCCCTTATCTAAGGTCTCCGAATGAACTGCAACAAGGGAAGCTGACAGGAAAAAAAAAAGGTGGAATGATGCAAAACACAAATAATGCTGGTGTGCAGCAGTGAAACTGTGTTTCAGCCATTTACCTCAGCTCATTCAGTACGTCATCAGATGTGCTGCCTTCAATAACAAAAACATCTTCCATGTCATCATTCAGCAAGTTGCAGGAGTAACCAATATTCATTGCCGTCTCTGGGAGAGATAAACCAGGAGGATAATCCATCTTAGCAGCCCCAAATTCACCCACTTCTGTGGCCTTTTTGTACACATGACAAAAGCTCTCTTTCTGACTCAAAAGAGATTGGAGCCTTTCAGAGTCAACAGTAAGAGAGCCAGGAGAGTCACTTTGATGGATGTAGCAGCAAATTTGACTTCACAAGACCACAGGAAAAAAATAACTCTACCAAAATGAAGCAGCTTAAAACACCCTTTGATCAACATACTTGGAACAACAAAAACCATTTCATGTTGATTCAAATTTTTTTTTCAGGATTTTTAACTTGCCCTCTCCCTACTTGCAGAAAAGCCTCAAACCACAGCTCTGAAAAAGAATATGACATTTTGTCCATAAAATTCTGTAAAACATATTTTGGTATTTTATAGCAAAACTAATGCATTTGGAACATGACAAAATGAAATGTTTCATTTTTCTCAAAAATTCTCTGCTCACGTCTTGGATGAAATTATTTGCAAACACTTTCAACCTCCCTGAAACACCATTGTTTCAGTGAATATACTGTGTCTCCAAAAGAATTCACTGGAGTCTATTTGCTGTTCTTTCCACCTCCAAAAGCCTATGTTTCCTCCATTTCTATTCAGGATGATGAGAACCAGAAACAAACTGAAACACACCCAACATCCACTTTAACACTGAAGTTTCTGGAAAGCAGGACAAGATTTTTTCTACCTTCTTCACCTGAATGATCAACTGGATGAAGGTGACACTTTTTCACAGCTTATGTCAGGGACCATGGGATGCTTACTGTCACCTCTCCAAAGACCTTCACCCTGCTTCCCCCTCAGGACAGAAATTAAGGACAGGCACAAGCTACAATCATCTGGTCTAATTCCAGTTAACTGAAATTTTGCATCACTGGCGATGAAGCAAAGCCCTTTAAGTTTGTCTTCTGTGCAGTTTCCAAAGAATGGGAACACAGGTCTTAGCACAACCACCCCACCAGTGGGAGAGAAGAGAAGCATCCAAAGCTGTAGTGCCTTTACCTTGCTTATCTCCAGTGAGAACCCATATCTTGATGTTGGCTTTGGCAAGAGTCTCAATTGTCTGTGGGACCCCGTCTTGTAGCTTGTCCTCGATGGCTGTGGCACCTAGCAGCTTAACAGAAATGGCAGGGAGCTGGTTAAGTCCTCCCACTGCTACCAAAGGAGAAAGCATTAAAACTAGAGGTAATTACTCAACCAAACACAAATGAAATCCCCAGGAATAAGGTTGTTCTGATTGTCATTCTTCCTCAGCAAATTTACTGTACAGAGTACAGCCCTGATCCTGCAGATGTTCTAGTCTCTAATCCCCCCAGGCTCTGATGGATTATGAATATGCATGAAACTATTTGCAAGAATGTTTGCAGAGCTACAGGTCTGTGTTGTTCCATGTGTTCCCTTCACAGAAGATAGAGCTTTAACAGAGGGACAAAGACACTGTGCATCCATGTCCCCAGACTTCCTCTCCTGTGGAACTTGATCCCAGCTGTGCTGCACTGCAGATGCCACATGGCTGCTAAACATCCTCTCCAGCCCTTAACAGACCTGTCCCCACCCCTGCTCCACACTGTCACACTTCTCAGGACATAAACCTTCCTTTTTCTAAAGTTACTGCTTTTTCTGCTATTTGGAGATGGCAGCTTTAACCTGTTGTCAAAGGGACATGGAGGTTTCCCTGCTACCTCAGGTTTCACCTACCTCCTGCTGCTGGGAGACTAGATTCAGAGGTTGGCTCTAAGTCCAGGATCCCTTCTGGCATCCTGGGATGTCCATCATACATCAGCTATGAGTGTTATCAATGCAGGTAACAGCTCTGACAGAACTTACCTACAGGGTCCTCAGAATTGCACAGTCCCCATTTTACAGTAGTGCCTCATCCAGCTAGAGAGACCATGCAACTTCCAAAGGCCAGCATCTCCCCAGCTCACACTCGCTTCGTCCCTGAGCCCTGCTGGCATTCTGAACATACAGCTAATGGAAGGAGCAAAGGTGTCTGCCAGGATTTCTGGGATTTCAGGAGAGCACTGCCACAAGTGCAAAAGCTGGATTGCTTCTCCTCAGATCCCACACATGCTTTTCATTCATTATTCATGGCTCTAAAACACAGGCAGACCCTCCGGGGCATTTAAAAACTGTAACAACACTGAGGGAGAGAAGAATGACTTGAAGATCACATTTTAGCTCTATTTCAAATTGACACAAACGTGTTCATGGGTATCATCTACCCATCCTGCCCAGGGCTGGAAGAACAAAGGAGACACTCTCAGGCGCACAGGGCGCACATTCGCTGCCTGCCATTTCAAAGGCTGGAAAATAAATAGATCAGCCATTTGCACATACAAAGGATAGCTATGAAATATTTGTGTCCACGTCATCTCCTGCGGGCTCTGGTACGTCACTTCATCATGAGAAAGCTACTCTGACACCCACATGAGTTAAAATAAAACCATTCCCCTGCACTGGTGGCTGACACCCCAGTTATGGGCTCCTGACGGAGGTGCCAGTGAACACCCAGGGCTGCCCCGTTCTGAACCGCTCCTGTCACACAGCCCACTGAGCTGTTTGCAGAGCAGTGTTTACCAAAGTCATACTGAGCTGTTTATTGACAAACCACCACCCTCACTGCCTCCCCCACAGCTTGGCCCAGATTCCTTGAATTACCAACCATTAGGTCTTTTTCAATCTCTTCATATAACTCCGACAGTTTTTCTTCCCGTCCTTCCAAGGCAGTGCTTGCTTCATGGTGACGCCTGATCCAATCCTGAAAGTAATCCTCCTCCAAGCTTTTATAGGCCACCACGAGTGTCCTCAGGCCTTCTCCCGCAAACTCCTGCAAGACAGTGGTGAGGTAGAAAGGTCCAAGTCTGGTCACCCAGGCTTACAAAGGACCCTCAGTAAAAGCATCTTGGTAAAGTTTGCGGAGGAAAGGTGAAAAAATGACACTTTAGGCCACAAACACTGGGGTATTTTTAAACAGCAATTCCAGACCACTTTATCATTGCCATCCATGGTCCTTATGAAGAAAAAACTCAAAAGGGTTTTTCTACTTTCTGGCTCTAAAGCTTTACAGTAACCAGGCATTTGTTTACCAGGTTTGTATTTCTCAACAAGAGGTCCAGAATAGTGAGACCTAAATAAACACTGAACATAGCCTTGAATTTTGGACATGGGTTCAACATTTTTAGGGTATGAATTCTGGCTGAAATGCACAGCATGAGCACAGCTAGTCATGGCATCTCAGCAAGCCCTTGTAACTGCTTTCTGGTGGACAATATGGAGCTCAGTGTTTGGTGGAACAGCAAAGACGCATTTGTGAAATGCACCTCTGGGAGGTGTTTCACCAGGCTTGAAGTAAAGGTGCATCAGGAACAGGTCACGGGTCTTCTAAATGTCCTGCATTGTACTTGCCATCTTTGTCCATATTACAGAATCACAGAACAATAGAATGTCTTGCATTGGCAGGGACCTTAAAGATCATCTCATTTCAGCCCCCCTGCCATGGGCAGGGACACCTTCCACTAGACCAAGTTGCTCAAAGCCCCATACAACCTGCCCTTGAACACTTCCAGGGATGGAGCATCTATATCTTCTCTGGACAACCTGTTCCAATGTCTCATCACCCTCACAATAAAGAGTTTCTTCCTGATGTTTAATTTAAATTTACCCTCTTTCAGTTTAAAGCCATTAACCCTTGCTTTATCACTACATGCCCTTGTCAAAAGTCCCTCTCCAGCCATCTTGTAGCCCATTCAGGTACTGGAAGGTGTTATAATGTCTCCACAGAGCCTTCTCTTCTCCAGGCTGAATAAACCCAAATCTCCCAGCTACAGGAGAGCTGCTCCAGCCCTCTGATCATCTTCATAGCCATACACTCACTCCAACAGGTCGATGTCCTTCTTATGTTGAGGATCCCAGAGCTGTTCCAGGTGAGGTCTCACAAGAGCAGAGCAGCAGGATAGAATTACCTCCCTTGATCTGCTGACTGTCCTGGAGCAGTTCAAAAGGCTGTAGAAATTAATTTGTTTCTCTATTCCATAACTAAAAATTGGTGCTTAAATGCTGTTTCTAAAATCTGGAGTTTTTCCCTGAAGACAAAGTATGCCGGAGAAAAGGAAAACGTCAAATGCAGAGATGTTGTTGAGAAGGAAGCACTTACATTCAGGTGCTCTGTGGTCTCCTCTTTGAGAGAGTTGCAGGATGGATGAAGCAGTTCATAAAGAATGGTGTCAGCCCCCTTGCAGTACAAAGTCAAGTCGCCCTCTGGACTCCGCACTGTGAGGAAGAGGAAAAGAAATGCTACAAATCCCAGAATGATGCTCTTGGGGTACACAGCCCTTCCATAAAAATCAAGGAAAGTTTCTACAGGTGTCTGAATTTCCCCAAGTTTTGGCACACTCCCAGGAATCAAGACAAGCTCTGTTAGAAGAGAAGATAGTGCACTGGTCTGAGCAGACACTACATTGTCCCTAAAGGCAGAACTTCACTCAAAAGTTAAGAACAACTTGTTTTTAGGGAACCGGTCCTACTTCTCCTGTTTCTCCTACCAGTAAACTGTAACTACAGTTACGGTATTCCTGAAATATTTGAGTATGCTGGAGGACTAACAAAGGCTACAAAAAGTTTCTTGAATAATTTCTCCATTTACTGTCTGGGAAAGTGGGCTTCTCAGTTCATTCTTGCTTTTTCCTTTCCTACTTCCTCAAATTTCACTGATAATTTAAAAGCTGATTAGAAGAAAGGCCTTTCCTGCATTGTAATGGGGGGATAAGATATATGAAAAGCTTAGTATCTTCAGGAGGCTGGCTGGCATCCCTATGGTCCAGATGTTGAGATTTCTCCCACCTGCCTCCTTTAAGTATTTTTCTGACACTGTTCCTGTGTAATTATAAAGTCAAGGCAGCACATCTCAAGTCCCCAGAAATAAATGTTATTCAGAGCACATTGCAAAGGAGGTCTCTAGAAAAATGCATCAGTGCAGAATGAGGGACAGTTCCAGAACCAAAAAAGTCAGGAAGGAAAGACAGCAGCAAAGGGAACATACCAATCACAGACATTCGCTTGCGAACGTTGTTGAAATCAAGAATAGCCAGAAGTTTGTAGATTTTTGTTTCTCCCATTTCCACGACAGTGATGGTCTCTGGCGTGCGAGCCCGGAACACAAATCCAAAGTTTCTGGCAGCGGTGACTAGGGCTCCCTCATCAGGAGATTGTGCTTGATACACCAAGTTACCTGACATGCAAGAAAAAAAAATGTAATGTGGCTTCTGACTTATTTCTGAGCTAAAAAAAGTACAAACTACAACACATTATATAGCAGTTATCCCTTTGTTTTTCTGTCTATCAGAGAAGTGCAGCACTAAAAAGCACCTTATGCCCATACATCTCCATCAAGTCCCACCAACCCATCCTCCAGGACACTGCAAGAGGCCCCCTGGATTATTCTGGGGGCTTTAATCACTCTTTTTGGAGTCTAACATCTCACTGAGAGGACAAGTTCCTTGGATTTAGCCCCTTTTAGTTAGATCTGCATGTATTTTTCTGATCAGTATTTTCACCTAATACCTGTCAATTAATTCCAGCCTTTAAGCATGGTTTTCATCCTGCCTGGGATTTGAGGAGGCTGACCCTGTAGCTGTGGGAACGCTGGGTGAGAGGAGCTAATGAGTCTCCAGTGGATAGGTGCTCTATGTTCTTTGCTTTTTGGAACTTGGAGAAGAGTAGAGGAAGATTGGGGCAAGCCTCTGCCACCTCAGGGAAGCCGTGGCACCTGCAATTTCCGCACTCCAGAGATGTGGTGTTTGCAGTAGTGTCAGCTCCACCACAGGAACATACAGGGAGTGGAGGCCCTGGTCCTTTCTCTTCCTGTGTGGCATCTCCAAAGACACTGATTTACGTGTAGCCACACACTACAGAAAATCATCAGGGAGCCAAAAGGACCAATAACAGCTTCTGTGGAGAGAAGACATGCTGTGGTGCGAGTGAATACAACCACTCATTCCAGTGCCTTCAACAGTCCTCACCTTCCTTCTTCTCCTCTGGCATCACTGTGTGGCAAAGTGAGAGCAGCCGGAAGAACCTGTGTGTCGGGACATCATTCAGCTTCACGGCTTCAATCAGGCTGTGATCATAAAAGGCAAACTTTGGGTCGGCTAACGGGTTGTATGAGAAGTCAACCTTCTCTGTGTTCTGAAAAAAACATGGCTTGGTGTTATTTGTTGAGCTCTCACGTGGCTGTACACTAGTGCCTGCCCAACACAGCCCCTCTCTGCTCCTCACATTTACAAAGGACCCTATCCTGCAGGGCTGGCTGCTCATGACAGAGATTGGTGGGTTTAAGGAAGTGGGAGGTCATGCAAGGTGTTTAATCACAGGACAGGGCAGGTACTAAATGTGCCTTTCAGAGCAGAACTCGGGCTAAGAACCAGTTAGCTAAACTGCCTCTCTGAGCAGCAGCTAATGCTCCAATAGGATCCCTGCCAGTGGATTCCTACAGCAAAGTGCCTGCCTTCAACACATGCCTGCTTGGAGGCATTGTGTTCATGACGTCAAAGGCTGCCTGTGATAGCGGAATGCAGGAGCCCAGTTTAAAACAATTCAAAAGGCTATCTTATCCACCACGTTCTCCCAAAGCCAGAAAAAAACCCTGATATGGAAAAAAATAGGACAGACAGATGACGTAAAGTTTAAACTCCATGGGTACTGCCCATTTTGTCAAAAAACAAGGATCCCCAGGCAGAGTGGAACACACTGGAGAAATGTCCAGAAGCTCACCGCATGTTGGGTCATGGAGTAATGGACTGCCAAGCCTGCCTCAGACAATTTTGTCTCCCACCCCATCCCTGGTGAGCTCAGAGTTTCCAGGACGAGAATCATCCTTTTGACCTCTGCACACTGACATTTAGCACTCAGTCCAAGAGCACAGACCGACCCCTCCCACACTCGTCTGTGCAGCAAGGTCCAGGCACAGCAACACCGTGGATTGTTGGAGGACTCTGCAGGACTCTGCTCCATAGAGTGTCACGAGCAGCAGGGTGGGGTGGACAGCTGGCAGGGGTCCAGTGTGTGTCACCAAGCTAGGCTGATGGAGAGAGGGCAGGCTGGAGGCACAGCACTCAGCACAAACAGCCTGTTTCAGTGGGCAATTTAAGTTCTAAGTGGCCTGGAAATGAATCATTGGAATGGGGAGTGGGATTTTCATCATCATCTTGCCATTTGTTATTTGGATTACTGCATGCAGCTTTCAGACATTTTAGAAATTAAGACATGTGCATTTGTGCCAGCAAGCAGAGGCTAAAGAGAAATGTAGAAATGACACATTTTCACACTTTCTGAAGTCCAGACACTAGAGGAATTTGACAGCGACCTTGCTGTTGGTATGAACTGCACTCACTAATTCCTCACTAAAGCTTTAATTAACTACCAAGGTTAATAAAATGCACCAATGTCCAACACCAATGGTCAAGTGTTCAAGAGAAGCTGTGCATACACCAGGATGTCAGGTGAAGCAGAGGGGACAGTGGGCTGTTCCCGACCAGCAGGTTTAAGCCAGGCTTACTAGAAAGGAACTTAACTCTGGGAATTCTCTCACATCCAGAGGAACACACATCACTGTTATGAGCATCAAGAGCATCAGCTCTTGCAGGGTCAAAAACACAAGCTATGCCTCTGGGGGTTGTGTCCACTGGTTCTTACCCAGGTCCACTGAAAGCACAGATCCTGATAGCACTTCAGCACTTACCTCATTTATTTCTATCCGTTGCCCAGACATATCATACACATCACCTGCAAGCAAGAAAGATGAAATTATAGCCACAAACTGCGGGTAAGTGCAGTCTCTGAGCCACAAAATTGGTTAAAGTGTTTCTAAGCTAAAATCTATTTTAAAAGTTTCAGTAAATTGACATGGGCACTGACGACTGATGACACATAACAATCAGTTTCTATGTTGGTCCATGACAAAATCCGGAGACTGACAGATCCTTGAAACACACAGCAGTTACCATAAAAATGACTGGCTTTTGAGTAAAGACGACTTGTCTCGAGCTGAACCCAGAGAGGATCTAGTGCTAGGTAGGAAATGAAAGTGCTTCCAGGGGATGACTTCTCTTGTGCCTTCTCTTTCAAAATCCAGCTCCTGGATCCTACTGTTTGCAGCAGGCCCTGGACACCCACAGAAAAGGGGTTTTCAAAGCCCATTTTTCCCTCATCTAGGTAGCAAGGCTGCTCTATTGATTTTCCCTGAACAGATGATCTGGTCACAGGAATTGAAGATTTGTCATCTCCAGGATACATTATTAGAACTTCTGTCCAGAGAAAAGTTTCACTAGGAAGGTCTGGACTGTGCCAAGGCCAGCCAGTCCCAAAAATGTCATTGAAAGAAGATTGAAATTCAGTGAATTACAGGAATGACTGACTCGTATTTGCCCCAGCAACCTCAGCTGTGACCAAAGTCAATTGTACTGCTGGTGTGCCTTCACAAAAGCCCCAAGACTGCAAAAGAAATACAGTAAACACCTCCCCTGAGAACCTATGCATCAGTTGATTCCCTGGGAACCAGAGCCAAGAAGCTTTTGTACATCTCCATCCCTTAAGCCTCCAGAGGAGAGCAGAACCAAATCATCCTTTCCAGCATGGCTTTCCTGAATGCCCCTGAACAGCAGAGAAGTACTGTGCTATGAAGAATCTAAACATTTAGAAAACTACAGGCAATAGATTGTTTGACTCCTCTGCATGTATTTCCCATTCATTTCTTGAACCCTTACCCTGTATCTATGCTAGTGGTGACATCCACTTCGGAAAAGTGATTTAAGGACACACGATGGGACAGATATGAAACTGTTTAGCAGTACTAATGTTAGATATAGTATCATTGTTTGAGATATGGTGGTCTCCAAATATACACAGATTCAGAGGAAGAAATATCTTCTTCCAGTCAGCTGATAGTACCGAGAAAGACCAAGCTTTCTGGCACATTAGTGCATCAACAGGTCTGACACAGGCAAAACAAGCATCCATATACAAATAAGCAGTGACTAATTTCTCTGGGGCACCTAATGATGCTAATCAATTAGGCAGTTTGCAAAGTCTTAGCACCTCTTGAGCAGTATCAAGAAAACTGCCTGGGGCCATAGCATGAACAAGCCTTTTAAATCAATGACTTCTAGGATCTAACAGAGCTAACTACTCTTGTTTACCATTTTCTCCAACTCCCTACAAACTTTCCTCTCTTCTGGTAGGTGATCCTTTACACTTTGTCAGGTGTAAAGACAAAGACCAGGCCATTGACTAGTCAAACTGCCTGAAAAGGATGTGGAAAATCACTACTCATGACATGAGAAATTGCTGGTGGTGAGAGACAACAGTGTGAGAGGCTGACAAAATTTGCAGATAGCCCTATGAGGGATGGCTGGTTTCATAAGTGATTAGGAGAGAGTTAGTTATGTGAGTTACATGCTATGTTTTGCAAGGTTAGCAATATCTGGCTAACAATGCCAATAATACCATAAAAAGCGGAGATATCTAACTAGTGATATCAGAAAAAAACCCCCAAATTTGAGTACAGATGTTGTAAATCTGGGACAAATGAGGAGAAACTAATAGTGTTGGTTCTTTAGTTGGGATAATAGTGGGGCACAAAAAGGGAGATAAAAGAGAAAGAAGGGGAAACTATTAATACATGGCAAATGATGCAATCAGACTGTCCAGACATCCCTGATGGGCAGCCTTGCACTTGATCACTGCTGATGAATCTCTTCTGAATATCAGATTTAGTCTCTGTGGATGAAGAGGCACACAGTGAAACAGAACGCAGAGACTAAGACAAACAGGTAACATACCGTAGGATTTGCCGTTGATGGAGCACTTGTTGAAACACATAATGTTCTGGGTGAGAGTTCCTGTCTTGTCTGAGAAGATGTACTTGATCTGTCCCAGCTCTTCGTTGAGTGTAGTGGTTCGGGCCTGAGCCGGCGTGTCATTCAGCGGGTAATACATTTTACGGTCCCAGTCGATGTAGAAACTGTTACCCAAGCGTATAATCTCCACACTGATGAAGCAGAAAGAGAAGGTGATGTAATATTCATTAGCTTAAGGGACAAGCTCTTTATCTTCAGCACCACCATTACCAATTGCAATTAGCAGACAACTTCGAAGGGTCAGCCCTTTGAAGGTTGAGTTCAATGACAGGTTGAACTCATCTGTCCATAGGTGGCCTGTGGTAAGGGATGCTGAAGCAAGGCCCACGGAAATGATCTGCTAAGTTTACAGCAAACTCATTTCCTTTGTTTTATAAAGCAGTACTTTATAAAAGTACTTTGAAAGTTTGAGAAGTTTTTGGACGGAGAAGTGAGGCAGGAGCAGTGGGTTTCACTTGGTGCTGTTTCAGGAGATGGTTTCCAGCAGAGCTGTGGGCTGAGCTGAGCCCAGTGCCAGGGGATGAGCACAGCCATGTCTCAGACAACAGAGAACTCCACAACAAGAGAGCCATTGTGTTGCTCAGTACAACCACAGAGTAGCATCAGCTCGCAGATGACATGAATTTTCACTTTGGACTGGAATGGAATTAATTCCTCACGTTTACCAGCACAAAAGAGAGTCTCAGTAGCAAAGCTGACTGAAGTCAGGTACAATGATAAACTAAACGGGGCTATGCAATCTGTACCCCAGCCCCAAGGTTTAAGAGCATCACAGACACACTGTGTACCTGTCACTCCTGCTTGGCTATCACCAGTAACTAACATAGCTCTGCATTGTCTGGGAAGAGGCAACACTCACACTGCTCATATAGCATGGAGTAGTTCAACCTGATTGCACCTACTTACCCAGCAATCCTCACACAGTCCTAAAGCCACCTCAAGGAACAGGCCATTCATTCACTGTTAGCAAGATGCTAATGGTGGCAGGCTTCCAGCCCTGCTCCTATAGCATCCTACACACCTGCACCTCCCCTTTAACTGTGAAATCATTCTCTCCTCTTCCAGGGCTCACTGCTGTCCCCACTCCAACCCTGCTAAAGCCTTCTGAAGGCAGCAGAAACAAGAAAAGCATCACTGTGGTTGTGTAGGATCATCCATGATGGGGCTATGTTAGGTTTCAAGGAAAATGCTGCTCCCAGTTAAAGCAAAAGCTCCTAAGATCAAAAGTGAAAGGAGCTTCTGGCACGTACCTGACATAGAGTGAAATTGGTACCACGGTGTTTAGAATGATCACGTATGACCAGAACATGAGGAAGCCAGAGTAGGGGGCAGAGTTGACACCCTCTGCCCAGGGCAGATAGACCTGGAAGTAGTAGCCCTTATCATACTCCCAGATACCATTGCCAATGGCTAGGATGAGACACATCAGTGCTAAAAATGCANAAACCAAACAAATCAAAACCAAACAAAATGTATTGCATTTTAGAAACAAGGAATTTATTATGTACAGGTTAATCAGAAGACCCTAATGGGACAGGGTTGGATAGCCTGAATCACAGGAAAATGTTCCTAAGATGAAGAGAAAAAAACACCAAAATTGTGATCTTTTACCTCAAGAACAAAGCTACACAGTGCAGAGTCTGGCAATTTGGAAATAAAAGTCCTCAAACAGCTGGGGATTTAAATCCCAAGAAGACATCTCAGCTAGGGTGGTAACAGCAGTCTGCTGCAGAACACCAAGTCTCAGTAGAGGAGAGTTGAGCTGAGGGTCCTCAAACATCTGGCTGCACACTTGGGAATAGAAACTGTCTGGAGGACTTTACCTGGCCATTTGCCAGATGTATCACAGTCTTCCTCACAATTTCTGAAAGACTACTAAGGATAATCCAGCACCGTACAGTTTGGAATTCAGCACTGGGTATTATTCTGATGGTTAGAGGAGAGTTAATTGCTTTCTCAAAACTAATGGTTGCCTTGGTATCTGCTCTCATGATTTGATTACACTTCCTTTGAGCAAACAAAAAGCAACACCAACCAGTGATGTGTATCCCTGGGCTTTAGAGAAGCCTGTTTCCTGAACCCTAAAGCAACCAGGGCAACAGCAAATGGGAAGTGAATTTCAAATTGGGATACCTTAGTATCCCAATTTGCTTGCTCAGGAATACTATTTAACAGACACAAAAACGTTGCATAGGTCATAAAACACTTTTTGATTAAAAGAAGACAAGAATGTAGCAATACAATTATTTGGAAAAGAATACAAAAAGAACAGGAAGAAGGAGATTTAGCAGTAATTAATACAAACTGCAAGGAATTATAGAACAGTGAGTACCCAACAGTCATAAATTATCAAGAAAAAAAAAAATTAAATCATAAGCAGGTGTGTGAAAAGCAAACATGTTAACAGACAGTCCTCCAAGAGGAAGGAGGAATGAAGAAGAAGGAATTATCTGCCCTATAGTAAATGAAAAAGGCAGATTATGTCCACTGACACAGAGCACTGTGTGGCTCTATCTCTAACAAGCATTTTCAATGCAGCGGGTCCATCTAATTCAAAGATGGAAGCTTAGAGGTTAGTTTTTACCCTTTAATAAGGTTAGTTTTTAACAATACTTCAAAAACTGGGAAGCCCCACTATCTTGGAATCCTGCTAATACAATTACAATATTTGTAAGGTAGAAATGGTGATGGTGGGGGAGATAAACTGCAGTTAACTTGACATCCTTCCTGGACAAATGATAATAAAATAATTCTTTTGGCACAGGCTTTTCCAAACATTTGACATAAAACAGCCAATATAATAAGAAAAAAGTGAAGATACTGAGTCAACAGGCTGCACAAAGAGTAATTAAAAATCATCTTTTTGCAAGTATAATCATTAGGGAGGAAATATCAGTAAGTTGGACCATTATGTAAAGCAACAATCACATTATAACAGTAATCAACCTTTTTAAGAAACAGTAATTGAGGGACAAACATAAAAACGTTGATGGTAAAGCTAATATTTGTACTGCTGAGGTAATCTACAGGAGGAAGAAAGATACTTCTATGAAGCAATATGAATCATTTGGTGAAAAGTTCATGCCTGATCAACTCAAGTTTTCGTATCAAAAAGCCACTAAAGGGAACTGCAGTAAGAAAAGGTGGCAGGCTGAGTTTCAAGGGACACATTTATTTCACACATGAGTAGTAGCTTTTCTATTTAATTGTGTGAAGCCAAATAAATTACTCAACTTGTGAAATGGAGACAATATTGCTTGCTGGTAAGGAATGCAGTGCAGTGTTTTCAAACCTCTGTGAACCAGAAATTAAAACATACTTCAATCTGTGCTATTGTAATTATAAGGGCTTAAGGATATATTAGAGGCATGACCCACCTCACTGCCCCACAGGTTAAAAATTATCCATTTGCAGAATATCACAATCCATGTAGGAATTTCAGTGTGTGATTCAGCAATAGAAATATACGTGAGGCAAGACAGGAGCTGAACTTTCCCAAGGTGTCCCTGCCCGTGGCTGAGGTGTTGGAACAAGATGATCTTTAAGGTCCCTTCCAACTCAAACCACTCTGTGATTCTGTAGCACAGCAGCTCTTGCCTACAGCTGCACTTGATTTATGTACATTTTGTTTTCTGTGCACTGGGCATGTCAGTGCTCTCACAACCCCACTCACGTGCAACACTCACGCTTGCACAAAGCTCACTAACGTGCTGTTTGCTCCGAGACAAATGCAAAGGACCAAGCCATTAAAAGCAGCCCTGGAGATTAATTTCTGTGCACAGAAACAACTGTGTGCAGGGTGTTGCAACTGTAACCACAGCCCTGAAGAGAAGGACATGGAAAATCATAGGCTTGTGCATGCTCATGGGGCTTCCCAGCACGAACATCCTCCCTCCCTGGGTCCTGCCCATGCTCTGCCTGCTAAAGATCCTCTTGGTAAGAATTTTGTAAAGAGGAAGTGACTTTTGACTTCAAGACAAACATTGACTGTTGGACTGTGAATTAAAAGTCTCAGTTTCTTAATTGCTACTTTGAGTTCTAGTCCGGGATTTGAAACAGTCAGTTGTTTAAGAGATGAGTGTGAGAGCTCTCTTTCTCTGAAAATTTGCTCCCCCTAGTATGCTGAGAAGCAGGTTTTGGAGAAAAGAGGATTTCTGGAGCTGGCAAGTGCATCCCCACTGGAGGAACATTAACTTCTGACTCAGATCGATGAGAAACACCTCCAAATGTGACAAAACAGCCATGACTGCCATCTGGAAAGGTTCACTTCTGATTAACCCTTGTTGGGGCAGACCAGGGCAACATTTAACAGGCACTCCCTTGGCGAACGTGCTTAAATACTGCCTGGAAGTTTTATGGGCAAATAAACACAAAATAACTTTGCCCATGTTAACGTGGAATAAGTTTCACTACATGTAAGTGACTTATTTATAGTAAGTTGTGGCTGCTTTGTCTCAACTCAAGAGAGCACAGTATACTGCCTGTTTTTATGACCACACTCTGTAACCTTCGACCACACAGTGAGCTGGAAAAACCCAATGCCACATCCCCTTAGGTGTGCAAAGAGTCTGGTGTTTAAGGTACAACAGAGCTTTACTTAGACATCAAAATTTTAGGTTCCTTAAAAATGTGTAAAGGAGACAAACACACCCTTGGCTCCTCCAGTGCCCGAGAACCCAGGCAGAGGCTGATGCAATCAGCTGCAACTTGCTCAGTTTTTTTAAAACAGAGCCAGGAGGTAAATTCATCTCATTTGTTTTTATAAAGAGAGGCCAAACAGACTGAAAGTTCTGGGTGGGATCCTTGGCTTGTGAAAGGAGATTTAGCAAATCTTAATTGAACATTAAATTCCAGATTCCCTGTTTGGTTTTCCTCTGCTCTGTTTCTGTGCCCTGTGGATCCCCCCCACAGCCCATTCTCCTCTCCAGTCAGAGCATAAAGGAACACCTATGAAAATGCGACGTTCCTCAAATGCTTGCAAAATTTTGAATGTAAGAGGCCCAAACCTTGTTTGGTTTTGCTGTCCACTTCAGGGGAGGAAGGGAAGGAAACACTGAGGGAAACAAGCCGATGACAACCAAGATTTTCCCTTGCCAGAGATTGGTGCAAGGTTACTAAAATTAAGAGCATGTCCTTACTGTACACAGAGCGAGGCCTCAAGATGGATTGAAGGTACCCCTGGAGTGGCTCTCTGTGCTGTGGCACTGCTGGGCATTCCTGGGCTCATCTAAAGGACTTTTGGGATCCCGATTAAAAATAAGGCACACAGCGGCTGAGATGAAGTGTGGAGGTTGGAGGGTGGTGCCACCCTGGAGATGTCTGTGCTCTAAGCCCCAGTGCTGAGGAGGCATGAAGTCAGAGAGGGCAGGGAGAGCTCAGGACAGCCGTGATGTGATGCACAGACTGCTGCTGGAAGCCTACTCCAGGGCTTGCACCAGTGTCTGGGAATGGATCCCATCACCAGCTGGCTACTAGGGTGATCTGGAGAGCAAGAGTAGTAGGGAAGAAGCAGCAACAGTGCTGCTGGTCTGGCCACCAGACCTTCCCAGTGTCATAAACTGAAGGTGGTGCAGCAGGCATGGGGAAAGCATGACAAATTTGCTCTCAAAGGAAAATGAAATCTGAAACTAAAGACCTTTTCTTCAAGCAACATTGATTAAAGTAGTGTCAGAGTGTATGTCTTCCTTCCCTGAGTGGCTTTGAACTCAAGCAGTAAAATCTTGAGAGAGTCTGTAAAAGAATCACTCTTTCTGCCTGGAAGTATTTGCCATTATTAAAACCACTGATGAGCTTAACCCTCAAATTAAATCTGTTTTTCAATCTGAGAGGAGTGCCTGCTATGTAAGATTAGTGTTCTCAAATTTCCCAGCTGATAAAAACACCAGTTTCTGAGCATTAATGAGACCATGTCTAATAATTTATCCTAACGTGTTAAGTCAGGAGCTGGCATCATGTAAATTAGCAAACTCAATTACCAAGTTCTAAGCAGATATCACCAGAGATGCCAAGAAATTGCGAGGAAGAGAGAGAACTGCTAATGTTTATTTAAATAGAAAATGACAAAATTACTAGAAGAAAAAAGGGCTTTGCAGGCTTCAAAATATTTCTCACACAAAAATGCAGAGCAAGGGAGAGCAGAGAAAATGATAAGCTCGGAAGAAAAGTCCTTAATTCTGTCAATGTAATGGCCTTGCTTTGCAAGATGGGCTGGCAGAGGCACTGCAGAACCCTGGCTGCTAATAAATTATGATGTACTTTTTCTTCTTATCATCAGTCACTTCTGATATTCCCCCATTTGTGTGGACAAAGAGGTGGAGCATCTGGAAACGATGAACACATCTGAAGAAAGGAAGACACATTAATCAGACTTACCACCAACACAAGGACATTCATGAGCCGATCGATGCTTGTTCGCTTAAAAGTTGTTTTTCCGCTGTTCTGCATGAGTTTTGTGTCTGGCCCTGGAGATGAAGCAGACTTGTTAATTTTAGTAATAAAGCTTAGCTGTTCTAAAGCTGATTCCCTCTGAGGCCCCACTGTGCTTTTCAGCATAAATAACCACTGCAGCTCTCTTGAATTCAGGTACACACAGTTTAAAGTGCTGGTGGGAAACTTGGACAGAAACAGGTTAAGCCATTTGTCTGAGATTATATGGAGAGAATCACATAAAACTACTAATTCTGAACTTTGACTCTACTTTCTTCTTTCAACATTCAACCCTCCCTTTCAGGTTTAATCACTTTCCACAGAATACCTGCTATTGCTATGTTATTGGTGACATATTATGTACTATCTTACAGGTCTAGAGGAGTATAGAAACAATAGAAGGACTATGCTCATGAAAAGCATAGATCTAATCAATAATATTATTGATGACCCTGATATTCCAATATGGATTAAAATCACATAAAAATGATACAGAGCATTTAATTCAATACACTTGAGAGAATTCTTAGCCAAATCTGTTACATTCTTTCTTAGTCATCGATCAAAACTGCCCTCCTGTACTTTGCTGTGTGCATTTCTGAAACAAGAAACTTTTTTCTTCTTGTACCCAGTAGAAACATACTTTACAAAGAGGAAAATACTTGATTCCTTTGTGCATGCTGGGTGTGATGTATTCCCATGCTAGTGATGCTGGGCTCTGCAATCCACATGTCAGTCTTTTTACCTACCAGCATAAATAACGAGTCCAAAGCACCACTCTGTGTTCCTGATAGTACAGCCCCTCAGCAACATCTTCTCATTGTCCAGGGCATACTTCTCTCCTCGAAGAGTAAGAGTTCCTGTGAATTTATCCAGTTTGTTATTTGGTGCCTCACATCTGACTTCTCCTGTAAAAAGAAGGTAAAAGCAAAAATGGAAATCTTGGTCTAGAAAGGTGTCATCAATACTGCATTCCCAGCTGTTCCTCAGAGAGACAGTATTTCACATTGTTGTTGCAGTCGACTCCTAACCCTGTCATTCCCATCCTATATCTTATATTTACTGATGTTCTGGGATGTTGCTCCTTCCCCATATTCATCTTGTAATTCAAAGGACCACAATGAACTTGGATTTATCCAATTCTTTGAACATGGCAATTTTTTATTGGTAGAGTGTGGTGTACCCTATTCCATATCCCTGCCTGCCCTTTCCACGTGGCTTCCCCCTTCCCCCAGCTCTAGTCCAAACCACTCCCTCAGGTTCTCCCTATTGGCTCTGTTATCCTAACTCCGCCCTTGTACCGCCCCTATGCCCTGCCATGTGCTCTCTCTGCCCCCTCTGTCCGGGATAAGGGGCTCGGAATCACCTGAGCCGGGTCTCTCTGCTCTGGGGTTCAGCAGCCACCAGCTTCTCTCTGTCTCTGGGCTCCATGCCATGTGCCAGCCCCCTGCCTATGGGGGCTGGCACGTGTGCTGGTCCTAGGCCTTGGGGAGTTAGCGTGGAATAAAGACCTGCTGCAGTCTCCATGCAGAGAGCCTTCTCGCCTCCTTTACCACCTCCGCGTTGTTGTGGGCCGACAGTAACTGAGATAGCTCGGGCTGCCGAAAGGCTGCGGGAAGGTGGTTCTCCCGCTCTCCCTAGGAATGCCCTGCCGCGCTCTCAGGAAGGTTGCGGCGCGCCTTACCAACGCAGGAAACCATGCACAGCAACAGTAGAGTACAAAACAAAGTTTCCACAACTTTTATGTGGGTGAGAAGAAATGTTGAACCAGCAACCTACTTCTAATCCGTTCACAGCAAGTTCATAGTGGTAGGATGTCACTGGATAACTTTAGCTAAAAGTGCTGACATCACCTTTTTTCCTGTTTCATTTTACCTCAAACTGCAGGAGCCCAAGCGAATAAAATCATAGCCTAAAGGCTGCAGAAGAGTAATTAACTGAGGTGTCTTTGTTCACTGTTTTTTAATTTCATCTGTTTTATAACTCAAGTCCCAGGAGCACATAAAAGGCACTGCTACCTTCTTTGGCCACACAGCTGACACTGTAAGATGATTGGAGTGTCTATTTCCATGCTTTATATTTATTTCCTGTAATAAAATGTGTTCAGATACCTCAGTATAAAAATGACTATTTAAATCAACAGCTGCACCTGACATTTAAAGATTCAAAGCAGAGCCCTGTGGATGTATTGAAAAGAACTGGAAAATACAAATATGCCTTACTGAAAGGCAGTCTAAGAGTTCAGTCTGTTCACTTAATCAGCAGGAACATTAAAGTTATTTTGATCACAGGTTGTAAATACCTACGAAAAGACTAGCATTTGCAGAGTGTGCAGTTCTTCTAGCTGCTCTCAGATTTACACAACAAGCTCTAGAGACTGGAAGCAAAATCCAGAGAAGTCCAGAAGAAAAGTACAGCTTTAAGTGTCATGATCACCTTTACAACTACACATTTTAAAATCAAAAATGATTAAAATCATTCAAAAAGCAGCTAATCTAGAGCAGACAAATCATCAGACACGAAAGATCGAACAATTAGGAAATTCAGTGACACATGTGATGTCAGAACTCGTGGTACCAACTGTGTTGAGCTTCTATTTTATCATCTGGTTAGTCCAACAACAACCAGACCTGTGCCCCATCATTTGTGAAAGTCTCCAGTAACCAGGCCTGTCTCACTACAACCCTTGCAACACCTTGAAAAGCACAAAGGAAACAGAGGCTTTGCACTCGAACCTCAAACAGCACAACGCTTGGCAAAGCAAACCAGGGCATGGTCTCCCACCAGGAGCACTGTGCCTGCTGTGGGACAGTGCTCCTGTGAGTACCTCGTGTGTCCACATCTGCTTTCCCATAAGCTGGTGGGTCTGGGCTACTGACATGCTGATTTTGAGATCAGAAGGGATTCATCCAGATGAGACTGACCACAAAAGAGTGAGAAGCTCTAAAGATCCCCCCAGGACAGCTGCACTGAGCCCAGTAACTCTGCAGCTGAAGGCACCACAGCCAGGCACCATGCCTCCTGTCCCCCTCTCCCACTAAAAGCAGTAAGATATCTGGAATACATTTCAGCTGAAAGAGTTAAATACTACCAAGTCGACATGTGGTAAGTACAGGGTAACTGAAAAGTATTGTTGCCTTTCTGGTCTCCCAGTTCCCCAAATCAAACAAAGAAATTTGGCATTTTGCAAGCATCTTCCTTATCTGAACCATCAAACAAACATCATAACTCACATTAAGCATTCCACTGAGTGCCTGTATTAGCTGCACAACCCTGTCCTCTCTTCCTGTCTTAAAAAGTAATTAGATGAAGACTTACATAAATATTTAAGTATTTCTATGGAGGTTTGCTAAGGGAAATGCAAGGCTGTGTCTGATTCCAGGCACTCTTCCCAGTACACTGTCAAATATAAATCATCCTGGGAAACATTTTATTCATTTTAAGTATTGTGAAGAGGCCACTTTTATTTACAACATAAGTCAAATAGATATTTACAGAATAAATAAATACCCAATAAGAAAATTCTCAATTTTCCAAAATATTTTTAAACATTTTTTTAATTAAGCACTTCCAAGAACACAGTGCCCTTAGATAAGCATCACATTAAACATGCTTGAAAAATTATCTAAGATTAAGATTTTGCTTACAAATTGATAGACACTTCAGCCTGCTCAGGAAAATAATTAAGGCGTACCACTCCAATTACTAACATAAAGCGTCTAACTGCACCTGTAAAAACATATTTCTCAAGACCTAAACCACTCAGAACCTCAGCCATCACTTCACAGAAATCCTGATGTACTGAGCTGACACTTGGCAAAAACCATACATATTATTGCATAAAGCCTCAACAAAGAAGGCAAAAGAAACTCTACCAGAGACAGACTCAGCTATGCTCTTTGCCACATCCCCACCACTTGTCCTAAAATCATCTACTGATTACAAAACCATTTTTTTCCCTAAAATTATTTTCCTTCTTTATCTAAAAATATTTCCTGAGGCATTCCAAGGACAGCAGCACTCATTCCACCCCTTTCCATACTGACTCCTCCTGTAACCCTGATCTCGTATCTAAGCCAGCAGGGCACTGCAGAACGTGACTAACACCACTTGGTCTGTTCCCTCATCTTCTCTCCACAGACAGATGATGTGTGAGCATGGAGTATTCTGGTTTTGAGGTCTACCTCTTTTATCTGTATGTGCTGCTAAGTATTCTCTGCTATCCAGTGACAGGACACATGGGAATGTTTAAAGTTGCACCAGGAGAGGTTCAGACTGGACATCAGGAAACATGTCTTTACTGAGAGGGTGACCATTCACTGGAACAGGCTTCCTGGAGAGGTGATTGATGCCCCCAGCCTGCCAGGTTTACGAGGCATTTGGACAGTGTCCTTAAAAACATACTTTAATTTTTGTTCAGCCCTGAAGTGGTCAGGCAGTTGGACTAGATGATAATTGTAGGTCCCTTCCAATTAAAACATTCTATTCTATTCTATTCTATTCTATTCTATTCTATTCTATTCTATTCTATTCTATTCTATTCTATTCTATTCTATTCTATTCTATTCTATTCTATTCTATTCTATTCTATTCTATTCTATTCTATTCTATTCTATTCTATTCTATTCTATTCTATTCTATTCTATTCTATTCTAATTCTATCCTATCCTATCCTATCCTATCTTGTATTTGATACAGCAAACAGTGCTGAGAAAGGAGACATTTTCTGTTAACCACATCTGCACTGCTTGCCTTTAAACATTTTAAAATTCAATCTTTATTGTGGCATTGAGAGGAAAAGCATGGTTTCAGGGTGAGGCTGGGAAGTAGTCACCTGTCCTGTGTGCACAGTCATTCCTCAGGTCTGTGTGGTGTCTGGGAAGTGCCACTGATCAAAAGATAAATGTAATCGGTGCATCAGCATTGCTACATCACTGTGAAAGCGCAGTGTGAAAATGTTTTGAAGTCAGAACTAAGCATAAAGTTTGGGGAAAACAGTTTCCATTGTGCAGTTACGTGAGCTCCTGTGCTGGGTTTCAAGGTGGTAGTCTTGACATGTACAGACAGACACAAAAGAAAAGTGTCCATCCACAAGAATTGCCACCAATGTAGTGTCAGGTTATAGCCATGCCCGGCACCAAGACCTGCAAGCAAAGAGGGACCTTTTCCTCTACATGTGGTGTTGATACCTGTTGTACAGACTGCAGAGTGCCAGTTCTGTCCTAGCAGGGGGCACTGGGCAGCTTGGAACGAACAGTCCCAACTACTCTCTGTAATTTGGGCAAATCCTCTGGAAAGTGGATTTTCCATTTATACTCACCATTGAACTCTGTCAGCTTTTGAAGATCTTCTCCAAGCTCTGCAGTGACTGTCAGTGCCTGCTTCACCTTCAGGTTTGTTTCACTGTGACAAACAATGTAAGACAAAAACATGAACTGAAAGTCATGTGTGAACTGAAAGCTCTCGCTGAAAGTCACTTCTGCTCTTGAGGACAGTCTTCTTCCTTAGACATCTGATGGACCCTGATACCATATACCTGTTTCACCTGGCCAAAGGGTGTAGATTGTCTCCTTCAGTTGCAATGACAGGCATTCAGAGGAATTCTGGGCATGGTACCAAAGGTGAGGTGGCTCTGTCTTCTTAATTTCACCACAGAGCACCCCACTGTCTATCTTGTCACTCATTACATATTTAAACCCAAGGTATCCAATCATATAGGAGAGCTCTGAATCTTTTCTCCCATGGTATTCTGATCTGGAAGGTTACTTCAATCCTGGGACTAGCTAGCTGGGGAGTTGGAAATGCAATGTCAAAAGACATTGTTCAGGGCCTCTTAGAAGTGGCACTTGTGTGTATGAAAACTACAAGCTCATTTTCAGTAGAAATCAGATGGGGAAAGTCCAGAGGACTATCTGTAAGGTCTTGGGAGAGACACAATTTCTGGTCTTGCTTAGTCCCTCAGACTGTTGCTAGCTCTGGGCAATGCAGAAAAAGTAATGCAAACTGGGTCATAAAGATGAGGTCAGCTCCAGTGTATTCCAGTTAAGACAAGTTGCAGCCCTCTGACTTGTGGCCAGTTGTGTCCTGGAATGGGTAGCATTTGGAAGCCTTTGCTGTGTGCTTGCATTGGTATTATTCTATTGCAGTTCAAAGGAGATTACCAGAGTTATTAATTACCTTATCTCACCTAGATAATCTGTCTCAAATAAAATACTAAAGGAGATAAAAGAAACAGCCTCTGCTGGAGATATTGCTTCTGTGATATTGCAGGAACATGTCTCTAACTAACTCTCAGTATTAAAAGAACTGTCACTGAAAAGTAAAGTTCCCTCCTCACATGACATTTGCACTCAAGAGGCAAAAGTATCCACCAGAAGATGTTATTTTCAAGATACCTACCCAAAGTTTATTCTACATTTTATGAAACTCTTGCTACCAAAGCTATTGCAGGTGTGCCTGCAGCACCCAGGGTCACCAGGAATGGTGGCTTCGCAGTGGTGGCAGTGATTGCACGCCAGGGCCAGGCCACTTACCCGTCCAGCTCAGCTGTCTCAATGTACGTCAGGCTGTGTGGCTCGCTGCTCGACAGCAACAGGAGATCGGCCTGAGCACAGACAGACAGACAGACAGACAGACAGACAGACAGACTTGGCATGAATTCACACAGTCAGCAGCCACTGCAGAGCAGTGCTGCTTGTGGTTACTGCCACATCATCACTATTACTGATTTTCTTGTGAGTGATAAGAGTGGCAGAGATTAACTGTGATCAGGATAGAGAGAAACAGTACTCACTGTCACAAAGTTGTTGTTTTCTAGTTTTATTATATCCCCCACTTGGACATTCATCCATTTTTGCTCCTTTAACCTGCAAGAAAACTTCTAGTAAGTAAGCACATACAGCAAACGCTGTTTGGGAAAGTGGGAAACTTGGCTCTGCTCCTGGAGCCAGACGTAGGTGCCATCAGGACTTGGGAGCAGGGCCTGGCATGATGTGTCCTGATCCATACTAAGTTGGGGGACCACCACAGTACAAAAAAAAGCAGTAAAAAGCAGCAAAAATCAGTAAAAGCACTGGTTGGGCTGACCCATGCTGGATTGAGACCAAGCCCCACCACAGCAGCGCAGTCCATGTGCATTATCCTTATCCTTGTCCTTGTCTCTGGACTGACTACTCCCTTCCTTCCTTCTCTTAAAAGGCCACATTGTCTCAAAAAGCCCCTCTCTGCTTTGTGTAAGAGACTTCACCTGGGAAAACTGCAGACGGTGTTAGGTTTTCCAAGTGGTGTTAAGGGCAAGAGTAACCAGTTGTCAGGAAGGTCAGTGCAGGTGCTTTGGCTGTGCACTTGCCTGTCTGAGCCGTGTCTGCAGTGGTCTTCACAGCACTAAGCCAGATGTGCATGCAGGCAGCCAGCTAAACTGCAAGCACCAACACAGCCAAGTCATTATAGCTGTGTATGCAAATTCTAGATGTGAGAAGTATCAGTCTCAAAACAGGACTGGGGGCTCAAGCTTGAACTCAGTTCAATCTTGCTTATTCAACGTTGGTCAGAGTTGGGTAGGATCTGTGATTTCCAGCTTTTGAAAAAGGCAAAATATAAAATTTCTGTGTCAAAATGTTTCCTAGACACAGTAACTAATACACAGTAAACTAAGAAACTGGTTTACTTAGCAGAGAGCACAAAAAACTATGTCCCTATTCTTCAGTTTCCACTCATATTTTTAACTGTTTGATCATCTGTTGGAGTTTACACAACATACTTCTATCTGTAGTGTGGAAAAAAGTCACAAAAGACTTCACAGCTGTCTACAGCTGTGTCCTACGCATAGTTGGACTCCATGGAGCTGCAAGTAAACAGCACATCTGTCTGCCATGAAAGCCAAAGCCTCTGCTTTTTTTTTCTGCAGGAAAGAACAGTGCTAGCAGTACAATGTCCAAAGCACGCAGCTGAAATGTTTTGGGTACATCTAAGCCAGAAATGCTACATACACTCGAAAGTATGATGAAGTGTATGAGGGAGCTATTCCAGCTTCTTAATTTGAAATAACTTGTTGATAATGCCTAGTTTTGCTTAATGCAAAATAAATGCTATGAGCATAAATGGACACAGAAGATAGCTTTGCCTGTTTCTTCTGGGGTAAGGAGTAAAATAATACAGGACTCTGAAATTCTCACTTAAACATAAATATCCAGGAACAGAGAAAGAGTTTAATTCTTGTCAGCACAAGGTCACAGCTATAACGTCTGCACAGATTCTAGTATTGTGTCTAGGGTTCATTAATCAGACACATAGTCCAAGACTGCATGATGAACTAGTGGTGTGAAACACAATTCAATTTTAAATTGTTTAGTGATCCCTGAGAATCACACACACACACAAAATCAAAAATATTACTGATAAAATGCATTCCCCTGTCAGAATTACATCAAAAAGGACTTACATGCCATTGATCAGGACCTGGACTGGGCGGTTGTTGACGTGTTTGTCGCTTTTGTGTCGATTCTGAAAAATCGGATCAGAAGGTTAAAAGGCATTTCCAGGAAACCAAACACACAGGAGCCATAGGCAGTTCATTAACATTTTAGGTTTCCACCCAGCTGGCTGAATGGGTCAGGCAGATTAGGGTCACAGCTGAGTCAGTGTCCAGCACATGTTTATAGCAGTAGCACAGGGCATAACCAGACTGCAAAGGGCAACAGGCAACACTGGGCTTGCTCTTGGAGAGAAAAAAGAGGGTAGAGCCTTACGCGTCACTTCAGCACAGCCCTGACTCAGCTGGCATTGCTCCTACCCACCTCAATTTGTAAACACCAGAGAAATTCATTCCTCTTCTGTCATATGGAAAGTGGCTACTGATGTTCTGGCATTGCTCCATTGAACACCAAAATCATTTTAATAATGAGAGAAAATCAGATGCTAAACTTGGCTCTAATATCACTCTGTGAAGTCAACTGGACTTTTGACCATTAGCTGTGATGGCAGTGGACTTTGGCCAAAGCTGGGCAAGTTTGAAAAATCACAGGTGGGTTGAGCACTTGCTTCCCACCAAGTGTTTTTCTCCACCTGCATTATGCTAGATGACAAAGCTGTCCGAACTGCAAGCCTAAGAAAATATTTCTGTGCCTGTGTCCAGACATATCTATCACTCACAACATTTTCAGACATGCTAAGCAATTTCAGAGAACGTCAGTGGAGCTGCTGGGCTGCTCAGCAATTTGGAAATTCTAGCTCCTTTCTAAGTAACAATAGATTTTGGGGACTTAATCTCAGACCCCATCTTGGCCACAGACCAGCTGTCTGAGTGCCTGCCACCAGCTGTGTTAAAGCAGTTTATTTCAGTTACTGTGCTGAAGAATCACAGGCCAACTGCAAAGTACAGGTCAGAAATACGGATCTTACAAAATCATCAATGGCATCCTTGACTCCTGATACAGCCAGCACCAGCACCAGGGGCACCACTGTTGTAAACCAGGCCAGCGAGGAAATCTGAGGAATCAACTGTAGGAACAAAAGGTCTGAGTTAAGACATTTCCTGCCAGTTCAGAAAACCACTGCTTCCTAATCAAGCTGCAGACAACATTTTTCTATGACACCTTAATATAAAATAAAGACAGAAATGTAGCTCTGTCCCTGATATGTGACCCTCCAAATGTGGGAGAGCCAGGGAACCCCTGTTTTCCTTACAAAACGAGCTATAATTTAAGTTAGAAAAATGGAGCTGTCAGAAAGTGTAGTGGGTTGCTCTTTCTTGTTGTTTGCAGAATTAGGATTCTGCAAAGTCCCCAGTGGATTTCTTTGGAAGTACTAACATGGGCAAGCCTGCTGTGAGGGACTCAGAGCTATCTGAGCAAAACCAGCTGTGCCGAGCCATCAAAAGCTTCTGTTCTTTGTTTCAGTAACTTTTCACATTTTGCTGAAGTAAATTTCGCATCAATGGACAATGCACAGCTGTTGCCAGGGCTGACCTTGCTCTCCCAAGGACAACACAGCCATTTTTGTTTCCTACATATTTAATAGTGAGAGGACCAAAGAGCTGAAGGTGATTCTGTCATGCCGTCAGTGATGCAGAGGGAGATGTCTTACCCCCACACAGTTCTCCCCTTCCTCTAGAAGCACAGCACTAGGGATGGCAGCAGTGTGAAACCAGCATTAGCGTGTCCGTCAGTTTGGATCTGGGAAAGGTCAAGTCCATGTGCATTGTGAAGTTGACATTTATGCACTGTCACAGCCCAGATCCTGCAGGCACCTTAGCCCTGCTCAGCTGTAGAGGCTGCAGCTGCTGCCTTCTCACCTAACTCGGAATACGCATGTCTGTGACAAAGGAGTGGGAGACAGAGTCCCCACAGCCTGCCCATCACATCCACTCCTGATGCAGGAGTAGTCCCACAGGGAGGGAGTGACGAAAAAAATTAAATGGGGGAATATGTAGACTAATGCCTGCCCTCTTTAGGCTACCTTGATGTAAAGAAAAAGCTGTGTGCTTTCATATATAGTCAACTCTAGATGGCCAGCAAAACACACAGTGGAATAATTTAAGGCAAAGGCTTTGAAATACTATGAATTTGACAGACAAACAGCTAGAGTGCAGTACAACAACGCAGGAACTGTGCTCTCAGCTTAGCTGAAAAGGCACCTTCACTGGTTTCTTGAAAAGTATACGTGCACTGAAATCTCGAAAACTCATTCCCTGTAAATAAGCAGAAAAGATCATATGTGGTTTGCTGTAGGCTTAACCACATTTCACCTATGCTTTTTTGAGCTGAAATTGTAAAAAAAGCATTTCAAATGGGTTATTTTGCAAATCTGTGTGCAGTAAAATGGTCAACTTTAAAACATCATATTTGAAACATAATCAAAATTATACCCTTCTTTTGATAGTGCGTATTCTGAAATGACTCAACAATGGCAGAGTACACAGGAAGGTGCAAAGGGGCAGAAATCCTGATATCAATTTATCCGGTGCGTTCAGCTTTCAGGGGATCATTAGCAACAGTGATGAGCAAAGTGCAACTCAATGCCATTACAATCCACAGGGTTCAATAGTGCTGCCAGCGCCTGACACACTCCATACTGGACACCTTCCCCACCCTGGAGAAATACAGCAATATCCAGCTTTATGCAAACCAGCCACAACCTTGAGCCTTCCTGGTGTTAACTCCTTCCTTCCCAGGGAAACACCACAGGTTACAAATGTGTCTTTGCTGCTTCCTTTGTGACTGCCTGTGGAATTTGCCTTAAAATCTATGCGTAAGAGACAACTTGGCTTTATACTACAGGATGAAGAAGTAATGCAAATCTGAGGACAGCCAGGAGCTCTCAGATGTAGACACAAAGGGACAGCAGGGCAGGGCATGAAAAAGTTGCACAATTTGTTGAAAACTAATTAACTTTTTTTTCTTCATTTAGTTCAAACCCTCATATCTAAAGGTAATAGAGAAAATTGCTTTTTTCTGCCCTACTTTCTATGTACTGTAAGGTTTTAGTAAGATGCTAATTCACAGCAGGAATATAGCTTGCACTTCATTACACCTATCAAACATAGACTGGCTTTGATAACAGAGAACACAATCTGCTGGAAACAGCACAGTGATTTCATACCTGCAAAATCAGCAAGAAAAGAAAGTAAGCATTGGCTATTCGCTGAAACTGTTCAAACAGGTTGAGAGGCAGGAAAGTGAAGAAATTGTATTTCGATGTTTTAATTGAATTGTTCTGTAGGGGAAAAAATGAAAATAAGTACGATTGGTAAAACAGGAAACAAAATTATAGCACAACACATTTCAACTGTGTCTTACTTGCTTATATTTAGCAATAGCATTGTTTCCAACAGCAGCTCAAAAAGTGTTTCCTTTTCCCCCATACAATCAAGCCTGGATAAACAGAGAATTCCTCCTGGAATGGGTGAAAACATGACGCTCAGCTTATGCCAGTGCTGCTGAAGGTAGATAAACTTGCATGTAGTTGCTCACAACATCTTCCCTTTAGTAACAGTCTTCTTACTTACACAGTGCATAAAGAAAATTGAGAACTGTAACCAGAAAACAACACTTTTGCTGTAAGCATCTACAAAGCAGGGCTGGAAAACACATGCCAGTCAACCATCTGTAGTTTGTCTGATGCTTTGAAGTACCCATTGGCTGGACAACCCTACAGCAGCTATACATTCTCCCAGGAGCAGGATATGATACTGTTATTATAATTTTCAGCTGATTCAGCAACCTTTCAGCTCAGCAGCTTCAAGGGGTGGCTTGTTTCTATTCCACAAAGGTCACTTGGATCCAGTCTTGTGCAAACAGCCACTAATACAAGAACTCACCATTTCAGTAAGTGAGCTGCAGCTCTGTTCCCTATTTCCAGTTTCCTTTTCTAATTGCGGACAGCCCCTCCAGCCACAAGAAGTGGCTGCTCCCCTGCCTGTCTTTTGCAAACCACAGAAAGACCTAAGCTTGATATTGCAGAACTGGGTATTTTCTTCCCCAAAGATCAGAGCAGCCTGGTCCAATACTTGCCACCAGCCAGACAGGCTCAATACATCATAATGACCCACCAGCTGGGGCTGTCCCTTCAGTTTTCAGGTGTCTAGACCATCATTTCATATGAAGTATAACAGACCCTGGTCCATGTTTAGTCCTGGAAGGATGAATGCCACCTGTTGTGAGAACATCTTAAGTTTTTCCTCCTAGGAGGTCTCCAGACAATGCCCATTAACCCCCTTCCAGGAAACCTAAGGTGTCACAGCACAAAGAGGCAGACATGAAGCACACCTGAATTCCATAATAAACGTGCTGGTTCAACAGCAGAGAAAATGGTGATTGCAGTATTTGTGATAGCCTTTAAATACTGCTAAGCTGGTGGGAGGACAGGAGCTACTAAGTATGAATCACAGCCCACTTCTTATCCATGCATTAATCCAGGATCTCGACATCTACACTGACACCCATCAGCATGTTTCCAGCACTAAACCAATTATTTCAGGTTACCATTGAAAGGTATGTGTGGGGGAAGCTATTCCATTTTAGGCATTTACTGGATTTCTCTATGTTCAGACACACAGTACAGCATATGTTCTTCAGCATTAAATTCATGTTTTATCCCTTGGACAAGCCAAATGAGTAAATCTCGAAAAGGGCAGAAATGAAAACAGCCCTCATAGAAGAGCTAGCCAAATCCTCCTGTTGATTGCACGCCAGCAAGAAAAGATATTTATCAGTGATCATCATGTAAGTAATATTGCCTGTCTCCTGGTATCCTGTAGCTACCTGCAAGTGTGGTTAACTCTGTCTATGCCATGACACATAGTTAAATTTGGTTTATTTCAAAATCCTTAACCGTGGGGCATGCATTGCGGACAGGCTTCATGGACACTGCTGAAACAGAAGCAATGGAATAGCAGCATCCTCTGCAAACCCAGCATACTGATAACTAAATTGCTTGGCAAGACTGTGTCTACCAAGCACAGAATCTAGCAGATTTTTTAATAAGAACTGGATCTAAGTATCTCAATCTGCCCACTGTTCTGAGGAAAAGTGTCACGGACACTTGCTTAAAGAAAAAAGAAAAGACTGTTGCTGCAGGAAAAAGTAAATGCAGGGGACTTGACCTTTGTACGTCAACAGATTTCAGAGGGTCACATATAACATGGGAAAAACTACTCAGTAAACACTCAGATAAAGTTTATAGATCTTTGCCTGCAAAAATCTCAGAGGGGAATAAGAAAAGAATGGGAGTGGTTTAGTTCAATTCCTGCCTTCTATTTCTGTCCTTTAATTACGTCAGGAAAATCATTGAATGAACCACAGCCATTCATTTTATTTCCTATTGCCATTAGGCATGGTAAAAACCCCAGACATAACAGCTTCCAAATGCTTAACTGCAGGAATCTGGACATCCAGCGATTTTTTCCTCCATAGTTGGTCAGGATCATGATATTGTTGGGCTCATACTGTCCTTTGGGACACCAGGGCACTTTAGACCTGAGGATAAGGACAGGGAGTATTGCCATGGATCTTCTCATTACTCTAGAAGCTATAATTAAAATTAATCATCAGGAAAAAAAGAACTTGTAATTACCATAAATATTTCTAATTCACATAACTTGTTCATGGACCTCAGGGGCTGAAGGAATACCAATAGCAAATTATAATGACAAACTAGGGAAAACTTCAGCCTTTCCAAATCAAAGCTCTGCATTCCCACCTCACAGATACAGCTGAAGCACTATGCAAGGTATCATATAATCACAGAAACATAGAATGGGTTGGGTTGGAAGGTTAAAGATCATCTCATTCCAACCCCCATGCCATGGGTAGGTACACCTTCCACTAGATGACGTTGCTCAAGGCCCCATCCAGCCTGGCCTTGAGTACTTCCAGGGGTGGGGCACCCACAGCTTCTCTGGACAACCTGTGCCAGTGCCTCACCCCCCTCACAGTAAAGAATTTCTTCCTAATACCTAATCTAAACCCCCTCTCTTTCGGTTCGAAACCATTCTTTGTCCTGTCACTACATGCCCCTGTAAAATGTCCCTCTCCATCATTCTGACGCGCTCTCCTCAGTTAGGTCACCCTGAAGCCTTCTCTTCTCCAGGCTGAACAAACCCAGTTCTCTCAGGTATCATTTATGTTTTCAGGCAATACTACAGGGCTGTGTGCTTTGACAGCTCAGGCTCTTGGCCAGCTACAGGGAAATCTCGGTTGGCCTCTGCTATTGCTCTTATTCTATTCTGTGATGCTTAACATCGTCAGACCCTGTCACTGTTTAGAGGACCAGAACCTGACTCTGGGGTGGGAGGGGTGCTAGGGGAGCCTGCAGCAGAGCAGTGTGTTAAGTAGTCCACATGCAGCCATAATTTCACAAGCAATGCCTCAAACACATCATCTGCCTCACTGTCCCCATGCTCCACCTTCAGTGAGGGACACTCCCATAGAGAAAAAGTCATGGAGAGGAATAATCTTAGTAACAGCAATTAGGGATTGAGAAGCCTTACTGAAACTTCCGGTTTCCCTACAGATTCATAAAAACCAGCATCTAGGAAGAGCAGTTCTATGGGCTAAGCACAAAGATGGGGATGGGGAGCTTTACATTTACTCCCAGATCTGCCCTAGACTTCTGGTTGTCTGAGGGCAGTCCCTGCATGCACCTGTGTCCTAAATGAGCAGGTCTGACCGTAGTTACCCACAGTCAGCCTGAAGCTCTCCAGATGCGAAGCTTGACACCAGAGCAATGTTGTCTGTGGGTGAGGGATTATTCTCATCTGCTCTTTTCAGGGGCTAGATTCACACCTCCTGGAGGTGTGACTCCACCAAAATGCTGTCCCTAAGAATAGTGCTCATCTCTCCACAGTTACACAAGTCCAGATCTGGCAGATGAGCTGTTACTTTGGGGGTGTTTTCAGAAGCCCGCCTGTGACGTCCAACAGCAAGCAAAACTCAGCAGATGGCTCCTACCTTAGTTCGCTGAGCAAACAAATCATCTCCTTGCCATAAAAGTCACTGGAAATAAGAGACACTGATGCTTTTGTGACTAGATTATGGCTATAGGGTATGGCAAGGTATTGATCCTCTCAATTTATACCCCTGGCTCAGTGACATAATAGTTTCCTGCAGCTGGACAACCTAGCCCTAAGTACATTTCAGCAAGGCTTTGGTGATCCCACAGGGAAGTGTTATGCCACAACACTTGGCAATTTCCCTGGTACCTGTGTAGCACAAGGTACAGACCGATGGAAAAGTGAGAAGCAGAAATGGCTTTCCCAGGTGTTTTGATAAAGCCTTGCCAAGGAGGTGGCAGAAGTGGAATTCCACGGCACTCTGTTTAACTGCAGTAGTGCCATTGGAAAGCACACAGCAGCCATAAGCAGAAATGTGACCACAGGGCTGTGAATATGCTCATGAAGATTTTTAATAAACTCATGTAACAGTGCATATGGTGCCACCAAGGCTTTGTTTTCACAGGGAGTACGGAGCAGTCAGACCAGATCAGTGTTAAGCCTCCCAAGTTCACTGACTTATTCCTGATGGTGGGCAGCAGCCCCAGCTCAACAGAAGACTGATAAAGGCCAAAAGGATGTGATCGTGTTAATCTGTAGTCCCTGTAAAGGTCCCTATATAAAAGTAAACTCGCAGGAATAAAAGACTTGCCAAACACTAGAAATTAAAATGTCAATTTCCAAAGCACAGTTCTCTTTTCTTCCTTTTTTTTTTTCCCCATTTTTTTCCTTTAAACAGAAAAAGGACAGGAATGTCTTACATATGTAACCCTTTGACCCTCTCTTGACAGCACTAATGAAGTGAGTTCCAGGATCTCATCACATGGTGGGTATTCCAGGAAAATCTGTAGGAAAGTGTGGTCACTGGTTGTGTTTTCCTATGTTGTTCCTTCTGTCTGGTGTCACCCCATTACTGAGCAGTTATCACCACTGTGGTGAGTGTCCTCCTCATGGTGGTGCAAAGGAGGACACGGGGTGGCATGGCTGGACAACCTCATGTCATTGCTCACAGACAGGCCAAGCACAGCACCTAAAGGTCTTGTCTCTTAGTCATCCCCTTCAACAACACCGTGCTCTCCTCTGGCTTGGCTCAGTACCTGAAGCTGCTGCCTGGCAGGAAGGAGGAAAGAAGGGAAGGGCAGAGCACTGCCGAGTGGTGCAAAGGAGGCAAAGTCCAAACCACTGTACTGTGTTCATTATGGTCTCACACAACAAGACTCCCAACAACTGCGGTTGGAGTTTTCTCTCCGTGAGACTTAATCTGATGAAGAGTGGAGGACTTGATCCAAAGGAGTCTGTGGACTTCACTGAAGATATATCTGGCACAGCTCAATTTTTATGTGCTTCTCAGGGTCCTAATATGCCTTGAGGGCCTTGACCTCACCTGGTGTCTCCATCCACACCTCCTGTCCAGAGCTCAGAGTTCACTTAAGCTCAGCCATGAGCCTTCTGTCCTCACCTGAGCTACGCTGGAGTCCCCATCTCCAGACTGTCATCTGTCCTAGTTTCCCAGATATATCTATCCAGCTCTACTTCCCTGATGGACCTTGGACCTCTGCTGTAGATTTGTCTTCAGCCCTGTCTCTCGCCACTCCTGCCTGGGCTCCTTAAGAGGGCACTGGACCTGGTTCATCCCCATACCTTGTCTGGAATGGTCAGGACGGACCCCATCACCAGCATCCTGCCCTGTCCCTGCCAGCCAGATGCTGCAGGACTGCACCCTGGTCAGCGAGAGCTCTGCCTGAGCTGGGATCACCTCCGCTTCCAGCTTGCCCACTCTCATAGTACAGCCCCGCTCTGGCTGCTCCCTGACAGTGCCTCAACTGCTCTTTGGATGAATCCAACTTACACCTTCCTAAATGTAGAAGGAGCAGTGCATGTTGCTGTAGATATTCCTTCAGGGACTACCGAGACCACTTTTCACTTGATCAGACCACACTCCCTTCAGCCTTGAGTGTGAGGGACACTGGGAAACATTTGCAGGTTGAGGCAGGAAGAGAGGGCAGCTGGTGCCACAACCCTGACCACGCTGATAAGGTCCTTGAGGATCACCCACCAGGCATCCTTCTGAGATAAAAGCATGCAAGCAGAGGAGGCGGAGCAGAGTCTGAGCCCACTACCAGAGCTCCCTGCTCTTCAATTAAATTTCAAAGAGATTAAGAACCCAGCTGCTGATCCAGCCCTGGGCAATGTGTATTGGCCATAAGAAGCTATGTACATCCCTCCTATTTCACTAGAGACTTCATCAGGTGACCTGAGTCCAAGCAGCCCCCTTGCTGCTGGTCCTGATGAAAGAATACTGGTTTGACCCTGGGTCCTGATCCAAGATGAAATTTGTCATTGACTCATAGGCCTTGCATTTCCTCTCCTATTGTCTGAAAGCCAATTTCAAAGTTGTTTTCGCAGCCCTTCATGACGTCCCAGTGCAGCTGTGCTAAATTCCAATGTGAAAGCGAAGAAATAGAAAAGGAACTAGGATCAGAGCAAACATTAAAAGCCTTCAGAAGAGATTTTCCTCTCCAGAGTGTTGATGGAGAGCCCATCGTGGTGGACCCACAGGCTGTCCCCTCTGTAGCTGTGTTGGGGAGAGTGCAGACAGATTAAATTGATTGAAGTCCTTAAATCTTGCTATACCACATCTGCCACCCTGCTTTCTGCTTTATTTCAGTCGTTACACAGACAAACCTCTTTCTGAATTCAGGAAGGAGCTTTCTGTCTGCATTGTGAATAAACACAGGATTAGGACTTGACTTTTCATTTTTACTGACCTATATTGAGTCCTTTTCTGTGCTGCTCTAAGTGCCTTTTCATGCCACTCATTCACACTTGGTTTCTGAGTCATTCCTAACTAATTTTGTGAGCTGGTGGGTAGCGTACATACCTTCACACTCAGCCCTTCCAGTTAACTGCACAGCACTTTGTTTTAAAGTTTGTTTTATTTTTCGAACCCTCCTGCTCAGCTAATGAGGCCTCATGGCTGAAGAAGCGTGGCAGGCAGGGACACATTGCAGTTTAGCATCTCCTGTATTTTCTGATGAGGTCTGGGAGGGAATTTGCCCTCTGAAGTCTCCTGCAAATTGTAGTGTGATGGATGTGGACATGCCCTTGCACGCACTGTCAGACATGGCTTTCCACAGTGCAGCACCAGGTTCCTGCAAAGCTGGTTTGAGCGTTATTCGGGAGTCTTGCTTCATACCAGGAGGGCCACCTTTCAGCAGCTGCCAGAGCTGATGTCAGACTCCACACACAATGGAGTTCACAAGTCTTTATCAGTTCGTCTCTTCTCCCTTCAGAGATATCCTTTCTCCCTTCACAGATATCCTGTAGACTTTGCACCGGGAAGGGACAAAGTCCCACCAGTCAGGAATAGGGATATTCAGGGACAACACACCCACCTCTGGCTGTACTTTCCCACTTCCCTGTTCTCACTGTGATAAAGGAGGACAAAGCATCTGTGTACCTTTGATCTATGCCTACATAATAGAAATTCTCCTGTTTAGTTAAAGGCTCAAACCTTCACACCAGCTGGGACATAAAGCCTGGCCGAAGCAGTAAATCAATACACAACACCTCAGTTTGCATTTCCCTTTCTTTTTCCTTACTGGCCTTTCTCAGCAACTGCCTCACCCTAAAGAAACATCTACCGCCTCACCTAGCGTTGTTACAAGAACCTGTTCTATAGGTTTTATGGCTAATGTGGCCTTGAGTTACCAAGAAATCTGAACCTCACTCCTGTGACTTTCACTGTCTAAAATACTCTAAAAGCTCTGTTATATTGGTGGGTTTCCTTTGGATCTTAGCGGTTCTTTCCGCCTGAACTATATCCTAGTACTTAGCAGTGCAACCCCACCATGGTGAGACAAATCTGAATGTGAGGAAGGTGCCCAAATTTAACCCTTGCCTGGATGAGCTAGCTTTCAGGAGCATCATGGATATGCTAAGGGAGGATGCCAGGAGACCATCTCCCTTTTTGTCATTTCCACATTCATCAGCAATCTACAGCACGGGATCTGAAGTAATTTATGAGCAAGGTTAGTTCATTTCATACACCATAGTAATGTGGAGTTAATAAATTGAACTTTTATGAGGACTTACTGGAAATAAACAGCCAGGACATGATGTGCAGCCTTGTACAGTTAGGGCAGTGCTTGCATCACCACCTAAAATCTGTTAGTACCTCACCATTCACTCACCACTTTACGGCTTGGCTCTTTTTGGGCAGTTTTCTGGATTTCCTAAGCCTCAGTCTACACTGGACTCCAGAAATCATGAGCCATAGCTGACTAAAATGAGGGGCATAATTACTGAAACTCACTGCCAAGTTTTAACACATTATACTGAGCTGGCTTTTTGGCTGCCTTCACTTTATCACCTAATCATAGATTTATGGAAATTCTGAAGTGTTCTCAAAGTCGTCTGCTTAATTGTGGCTATTTGCAAATCCTTGGGCACAATCAAGCAATCAGCTGGGAAGCAGTGTCATGCAAAGTCAGTTTTCTGAATGGATTTTCACAGAAATAGGCACGGAACCAGAAGAGTTGCTTGTTCTCTCTATCCTGACACTATTGCCCGTCTCCCTGCTACTTTGTTGTCCCACTACTGCACATAGCAGTCTCATTCAGTGGAAGATGACAAAACCGTATGTAGTGGCAATACCCACCCCAGCGTTCTACTGACAGGTTGTGTGCAAATCAAGTGCACTTCCCCAGTTTCAAATCACCAGTCTCGATAAGACATTCATGCTGAATAGTACTTCATGTATATTAACTTCCACGCATTTCATATTCAGGACACATATGCAGCAGCTCTGGACCCTGGGACTCTCTAACCTGTGTTGTGTAGTTCGTGGATGAAAAGTGGCCACTGAAAAACCACCATACTGCCATTAGTCAGACCTGCTGGCAAGTCAGACTGTGCCCGTCACGAAATAGTAGTGTGTTCTAAAATGCTGAGTTTTTTCAGATCTTGCCAAGAAAATACTTGTGATGCTCCTAAACCAAAACATGATTCAAAGGAGCTCCCGAGTAACTGAATGATTAATTTCACCACTGGAATTCAGATATTCAGAGGACAAAAATTCACAAAATTCACTTCAGTATTAATTGGCAGCTGCAAACACTTTGAAAGAATGCAGCTTCAGGATGGCCTCGCAGCGGGGGTGATCCTGCAGGCAGGCAGGACAGATCTAGTGGCTGAGCTAACCTTCCTCTGCACACAGCATCAAAAAATGGTCACAAGGTTCAGAAATCAGGTTGCCCAAGGGGCTCCCTGGCAAATTAGCCTGGCCGACCTGGGACACAGCCAGCCCATGTCAAGGCGCTCTTTGGAATCACAGATTTCACGGCACAATGTGAACTTAAGTAGGCTGTTAAGAATCTGGCAGAAAAGCTGGCAGAAAGCCACAAGGGCCAGATTCAAAACCTTCCTGACAGAGATGATTTCACTGCAAAAGCTGAGGAACTGACACATTTCCTTTCATATTTTACTTTAAATGGAGACAAATTTCCAGAAAACTCCCCCCAGGTTCCATTATTGAAAGGCCTTGGAGCAAACGCTTTGACTCACAAATAATTTTCTGGAAGTGTGCAAAGTCACTGTATCATGCTTTTCCAGAACTGGATCTTCTACAACTGCCCCATTTTTCAGGCTGACTCAGCAGCAATCCACCTCTGATGGTTCATCTGGCATGTGTTTGCCTGGTTTGCAGAGCCATAGCTGGCATGCAGCTCTGTTTGCCCCTTTGAAACAACACTTGAGACATGAAGCAGATGCAGCTACATCTGTGACTACATCTGCATGAAACAACATACGCTGGTTACTTACAGCATATTCAAACTGCAGATTAAAATCACGGTTGTTTGCTTGAAGTTGTCTCTCTTCCTCTGCAAAGAAGAGGAAACACATCAGTCATGCTTGAGGGTAAAGCAGAGTCAATACAGATGTGAGTGAAGCATCAGAAAGGGCAAGTAGAGCTGCTAGAAGGGAGTGACAGAGCAAATGGGAGCCCTGTGCCAGTAGCCCCATGTCAGGGACCCGAAGTGACACTGACTGAGCAGCACTGTGGACTGGTACCATGGCACTCTTAACACCATATAAGCAGTGTCCTCTACCCACAACTCACTGCAATGACAGTGCTGGGTCTACAGATTGTTCACCTTCTGGGTAGGAGTTCCAGCTTAACTAGAGGTGCTCGCTCTTCCTGCACTGCTCCATCTCTTCCCCCTGAAACCTCTCTGGAGCTGTTGCCATCAGCCTAGAGTTGGTGCCCTTCTTCCAGTACAGGTGCATTTCTGAGCATCGTCACACTGATGGGACACCATCACCACAGCTACCATGAAATCAAAAATTACTGGAAGGATATCAAAAGGTCATCAAATCTGTCGTTTACCTCAAGGCAGGGTCTTGCCTCTCTCCCTGCAAAATGACATAGAACGCCCCAGCGATGCCTGTTCTTCAATTGCCTATTCCAGGACTGAAGTTTCCTTCCCCTAGGACAGTTTTTCCCTGCATTATCTAACATAAAACTCATTACTTCAATTTCAAGAAGTTTTGTCTTCTCCTGGGAGGTTCAAAGGTGGTCTTCTGCTTCCCCTAAGTTCCTTGTGCTACTTGCCAAGGACACAGAGTACAGAAAGTTGAAGGAGGGGATTGTCCTGCTCTGGTGCAGCCTCACCTCAAGTCCTGGGTGCAGTTTTGGGCACCACAGTATACAAAAGGTATAAAAGCTATTAGAATGAGACCAGAAGAGGGTCAAGTGGGTGGTGAAAGGACTGGAGGGGAAGCTGTATGGGGAACAGCTGAGGTCACTTGATCTGTTCAGCCTGGAGAGGAGGAGACTGAGGGGAGACCTCATCACTGTCTAAACTTCCTCAGGAGAGGAAGAGGAGGGGCTGGCACTGATCTCCTCTCTGTGGTGACCAGTGACAGGACCCGCGGGAATGGCCAGAAGTTGTGTCAGGGAGGTTCAAGTTGGATATCAGGAAAACATTTTTCAGCCAGAGGGTTGTTGGGCACTGCAACAGCTCTCCAGGGGAGTGGTCACAGCACCAAGCCTGAGTTCAAAGAGTGCTTGGACCTCGTGTTCTCAGGCACAAGGTGTGGTTCTTGGGGCTGCTCTATGCAGGGATTCTGTGACTTTGTGATTCCATGACTCTGTGATTCCGAGTTCACTACATACTGAAGGCTGTTTTGCCTTACACTAGTCTCCCCAGGGGTAAGCAGCTCCCATTTCTTCAGTCACTTCTTATGCATTAATCCCTCAGTAGCAGCATCACTCTTGCTGCTCTCCAGTGGGCTTCCGAGCTAGTTCACCCCATTTGGGATGAATGCCCAAAATGGGCCATAGTTTGCAGCTGAGGCCTTACCAAAGCTGACCAGAGCACAAGGGACATGCAACTTTCCTTGCAGACAATGCATATCGTGCATAAGAATTCACTCAGGAGTAATTTAAATATCCCTATGCACCACCAGCACACAGAGGATGGCTTCCCAGAATATGATCCATTTTGGCAGATCCTTTCTGGCAGAGCCAGATGCCTCATCAAGCAATGCAAATCTTTCATTTGTCCTTGCTGAACTGCATCCAAATTCTTTCAGACTATTTCTCCAACTAGTCAATTCTAATCCTATCTTTCAGTGCGCTTGTAGCTCCTGCCAGTGTGGTGCCATTCACAGATGTACTAAGTGTGTTCTTTATTCTGTCAGCCAAGATGTAGAAGTAAATATTGAATACCAGACTCAGGATGGGATATACCCCAGTGAATCTTTCAAGTTTCTTAATCAGTCATCAATATCTACTGTTAATATCTCTTTTTTTCTGAAAAATCTGGCACTCACAGTATTGTGATTTTATCTCAAGCATGTATTTCCCGTTTACTTGTAAAAATGCCACAAGTGACAGTCAAGATACATTGCAGCTATCTGAGGCTTTTTCAATAGCCCTCCAGCTACCACTAAAACAGAATTAATTTTGGTTTGATGCAGTTTTTCAGGACTGCTGACTGTTAATCATCTCTTCCCCACACACACTCCTAGTTACTTAGAAGTGGTTTGCTGTATTGTTTTAACCTTTACTCAAGTGAAGCCAATATATCTATAATTGCTCAGCTTTTCTTTTTCCCCTGTTTCAAGATAGATGCTGTGCTTGCTCTCTTCCCAGTCTTCTGAACTTTGTTTGCCTTTGAGCCAGACTCTCAAAGGCAGCATTGCTCCAGGGCATGCTTTACCTTACCCAGTCAACCCATTCTCTCTCTATTCCAGCCCAAAACCTACCCCTTTCTCCTCTGCTTCTGGCAAGTATTATGTTAGATGTCTAGAGAAAAAAACCAAACAAAACAACAAAAAAACCCACAACAAAACACCTCTCATTTCTTAGCTTTATTTGCTAGGCTTTTTCCACTGAGCGTCCCCAAAGACCCCAACTCTTACAGAGCAACTTTTATTGCCCTTTATGTCCTTGATAGCCTTTTCTCACTTTGAGCCTTTGCCACACTGTTTGTGCTGGATAAAAGATACTGTTTTGCACCTTCTAGGGGCATCCTTCCTTTGTCTGAAGCAAATGGGGAGCTTTTGATTTCACCATTTCACTCATCCTTCTGAGCCTTTCTCTGACAGGTGATAACTTATACATGTGCCCTTAATATCAATTAATAATATATGCCCTCTTAATATCAATTATTTAAGGAAATGACAGCTCTGTCTAATTATCCCTCCACCCCAGCATTCCTTCCCATGAGATCTCAGTTATTAGTTCTTCATATTTACTGAAGGTTTCCTTCTTGAATTCAATGTTAAACAATTTGATACTGTCACTTTTTCCTAAGTGTCATCCCATCATTTCACAACTATTCCTGTTTACACTCCCTCCAGCTTTCAGAGGACCAGCCAGCTCCTCCCATTCCCTCC
>VXAZ01006600.1:407799-437518 GCA_013399875.1 Gymnorhina tibicen | reverse complement strand
TTATATTTCCTTTTTTTTTTTTTCCCCACAAAAGACTGCCCTTCTTGGTTTGCTATGCCTGTGTTCTTTACCTTGTAGCATTACTCAGAGATCTGCGATTTGTTCATCTCTTTCTTCAAGCTGCATCTCAGACCACACAGTCATAAAAGGAAAACCTCTGTTAACCTTACAGAATTAGTTTTATTCTTTTCTATTAATATTCCAGCCTCATGAGTTATCACAGCACGCGTCTGTTACACCTATTAAATGATGTGTTAAGACACCTAGTTCTTCCTGTTTGTTCACTTTTGCATTAGTAAGTGTCTAAGCTGTTCAGTGCATTGAACTGCTAGCCTTCCTCCTTTTCCTCCAATGACCCCGTAAATACACAGCATCCCTAATTTTGAAGCCCTTTTTCAGATCACCATTTTTTGGTCTCTGTCTGTAGGCTGTTTTTATCAAGCCCTCTAATCACTAATGTGAAGCTATGTTAGCAGGCAAATGTGTTTTTCTCCTTCTTCAGGCACATCTAACAGTATCAGTCATTTTGAAATCAGCTGCCATCTGCCCCAAATGGAGGAATCAGATCAACCACGGCGGCTTCATTCAATACCATCAAAGTGCTTAATCCTTCACTGCTTTCCTCAGACAAATTTTTCTTATCTTCACAATAGGGAGAACAATCTACCAAGAGATCAGAGTCACTTATCTGGTGTCCCAGAGGAAAACAGAAGCAGAGCTCAAGAGGTCCAGACTTGCTGGGCTTCAACTATTGTGTTCTGTGCTCCTTCAGGAATTTTCCTGAGAGCAACCGGGGATTCTCAAAGCCGATGAAAGATAAAGCTATTTGTTAAAAACAGAACTTCCCAACACTTGCCTGTTTCCTGCCATACAGTAAGTGCTACCCTTATCCCCTCCTCAGGGGCTCCAAGTCTAGTCCTGGAAGAAATGTCACAGAAAAGATAAATGGTGTTAATGTAAATAGGAATAGATGACAAAGCTTGAAAGCCTCTCGGGCTACGCGACAGAGCCTCGGTCACACGGCAGCTTCTGAAGTCCTCAGTGGCTTTCTGTTTTGTATGCAGAAGCGGAAATCCAAGTGCTGCAGGCAACAGTTGAACATGCCCTGAGCTCCTTTGCTCTTCCCAGGGCACACTGGGGGAGCAAGAACCCATCCCCTTTCTCAGGTTGCCCCCAGGGTCTTTGCAGCCAGGGAAGAGGCCCTTGACACATGGATTTGAACTCAAGAGTGTCAAATGCTCTTAGAAGGAAGCTGACACATGTATGTGCCCCAGTGAGGAAAGGAGCCTCTCAGAACAGTGAGAGATGCAGCCTCCAAATGGCTTTTATGTGAGACACATTAAAGGCAGCAAACGGCTCTGGGATGGCACAGAAACATGAGGCAGTGGTATATGAAACAGAACAGAAATGAAAATCAAGGCACTACAATCCCACGTGCCACCTAAGAGCAGGTTTTTGGTGATAGGCCCTTTCTGAAGGCCCCAGGTAACTGTGAACCTGGTTCAAAACTGAATGGAGCCTTTGGCTGCCATAGCCATCCATCCCTCTCAGAAGCAGTGTCCCTAAAGGCCAAAACAGCCTTAAAGGCCTAAAGGCTAATTTCTAGTGGCTAGAATTTAATTTTTCCTGCTGGGTAACAGCCAATACCTTTGGCTAAATCAAGAAAAACCACAATAAATTTCACAGGGAGCCACATCCAACAGCATCAGCATGGAGAACTCCCTGTCCTCTGGCTACACCAAAGGAGAACCACTCTGACCACATGCACAGGGCAACACTGCCTCGGTGGTTTTTACCAGCTGAAGACAGTGGGGTCCTATTGCTGTGCCTCCTAATCCAGCAGTTCTCAACCATCGTAGACCACACAACTCCCATTTGTTTCTGGAACAGTCTGGACAGAAATGAAGACTCTTGGATGATCACAATAAACAAAAATTTAAGAAAAGTCAAGCATTATACCAGCTTTGCCTGGAAACCATAACTTAGGGTTTTTTGGCTGTAGATCCAAGTATGCGTGTCTTATCATGCCCTGTTGATTCTGAAAGCAATGAGGAAAAAGGGAGGGGAAAGCTGTACGGATATCAGATGAGAAGTTTTTCATTTCTTGAAACTTTTTAATATATCTCTAAGCAAGTCAAATGTTCTGCTTCTGCAAATTGCATTCACTGGAAAGAAGGAATGGTATTTGTGCTCCAAGTTATCATTTCACTGCCACTGAAAACTATTTTAAATTATTCATCAGTGGAAACTCAGCGTACATAAATATGGCTTAGTGCCCAGTTCTTGGTCTAACCACTGAGACCAAGTCACTGGGAAAGTGCCTGTTTTCTCAGGCAGACAGTTTTAGAAGCTAAACCTCAGAATAACATCTGTATTTAATAAAATTAAACCCATGCCAAAAAATTAGCTATAAATGTAACTGGCCAGCCCACCAGCCTTCTTACTTTAGGCCTGCTGCATGGAAAAGTCCTGCAAAAGGTTAGATTCAAGATCTGGTCAGACAGCCTGGAAATTTGTTTCTGGTTTATGCTTGGGAGCATGTGCCAAGAGAAGTGCTTTCAATGGGGTATTGGAAAATTTTTGTAGATATTGGGTCTTGTGGCTCCAAGAAATGGGAGGTTAAGATCTGCCTGGTTTTGCCAAGTCCTATACAAACTAGGCACTGGTACCTCATGCACGGAATGAACACAGCCCAGTTAGGGGAGTGCCTGCGTAACTAACCCTGACAACAGAACAGAGACAGCATAAACTCTGTAAAAATAATAATCTCTCCTCCACCCTTTAAACAAGTGACCTCAAGAGCAAAAACTCTGCCCTGGACCAGCTACAAAGAGTGGCATCCAGGAGCTGGCCTCATCTCCCCAGCTTCCCTTACAGAGTAGTTCTTAGCAAAGCTATTATCCTTACCAAGTTGTGAAAGCTGTAACAAACTGTTCTGGTTCCAAGGGAACTGACCCTCCTGGGACTGGAATTCAGGTCTCCCCTGCAACAGGCTATAAGCAGTCTCAGAAGACCTCCTCCAGGCACACACCTCATGATGCATCTCCTGCTATGCCCTCCTTGTCCCATCTCCCTCCTACTTTTGTTGTCCCTACTTTTGGCACCTCATCATCACTGTGTTGCCCAGCTTTTGGTATCACCTCTCAATTACGGCCACCTCACACCCAGCATCCAGGAGATCACCCAGCCATCTCTGAACAGGCAGAGAAATCCTGGCCCTATTTTCTGGTCTTTGCAGGACTGTTCTTCCACATGCACAAGAGACTAGACATGGTGAGTCAGTACCTCTATCCTCCCCTCAAAAAACCTGAGAATTACAGTCTCCATTGAAAGGCAACTCCATGGGAGAGGGCAAGTTATCATGTACTGTGTTAGGCAACCAAAATCTTTTTTGTCCTGGGAGGTTATTATACCAGCTAATAGCTAAAATCTCCTTGCACCTTAAAGCAATAATTGCCCCTTTTTGCAATCATTAGGGGTGAAAGAACCATGCAACAAGTGTCTTGATTTGCAGGTGCTGTATGTGGGTAGAGTCCCAGTTGTTGGGGTAGCAAGAAGGGGATTATTTCTTACAGCACTGATACCACAGGATTTCACATTCGGAACACAGCAGTGCCCTGCTGGGATCAGAGCTGCAATGAGTGAACTCTATCCAAAACCAAAGCCAGGGATTTTTATGTGAAAAGTTCATAATCTCATATGGATCAGAGGATGTATGGGTGAAGCAAAGAGCCATACGACAAGTCTGAGGGTCACACTGGTTAAATATCTATATTTCACAGCCAGTCTGGGACACAGACGTTTGTCGGACCCCTACTACCTGAGCACCACCCTTATGCTGTAACCTGACCGGTGCCGTGCACCTGCTGCTCTGCAGCACGAAACCAAAGCCCATCCCTGCCCTGAACTGCAGCCAGAGCCTGGAAGGGTTCAGCGAGCAGGGCTGGGGCAGCAGGAGCAGTGAGAAACCAGTGGGATGGAAACGGGGAGAGGGAGGTCAGAGCCAAGCCCGTCTGGGAGCAGGAACATGCCCAGCTGCCTGGCAAAAACGTGTTTTTTTATTGACTCAAAGGAGGGGCTCTCCAGGGCTCCATGCTACAAATCCACATATTTTTAAGGTGCAGATGCCCCCTTTTCTGTGGAGACCCTCTGGCTGCTCCGGCTGGTGAGGATTTATGCTGGCAATCATGTGCTTTTTCATCTCTGAAATGGAGTAGACTGTGCTGAGTGTGAGGCATTTAATTAAGAAAAAGCATGCATCATGACCTTACAGGGACACCATCACCAGTGGGTTTAGCCCTATTTCCTCCTTCCTGTCCTTCCATTATTAAATAAATATATTTATTGTGTCTTTTTGCCTCACAAAAACAAGAATCGTCCTTCCTGCTGAAGAAATAAAATGCAAGAAATAGACTTTTGTGGTCATGGACTGTGTCTTTGGTGACCGGTATTGAGCTCAGCCTCCAGCTAAGCATTAAACAAACACCACACATAGTGGAATTTCTCACACAGGTAAAACATTTCATACATCCCTGGTATAGAAAGCCAAATTATTTTGACTGGAATCACTAACAGAGGGCCCACTTAGGTGATGTACTGACCTCCTCCATTTTCATACCGCAGATGAAAGGTCTGAAATAAAAATCCCGGAGGGTGAACTGGAAATATTTCCACCTCAGGTTTAGTAAATTTTTAATGTCAACATAAAGTTCAGTGGTAGAGCCTGCCCTTTTATGAAAGCAGTATTTTGTACTATTACCATAAGAAGAGAGAAAAGAAGAATGGAGAGCTCCAAAAGGATGTCTCGGATTTGCCCAGCACGTACAACACTTATGGTCAAACAGCTCTCTTGGGACACAGGTGGAAGAAATGCTGGATAACCTTAAACCTGAAAATATTCCCATTTAGATTTTTCTAGGAAGAGACAGAGGCTGACTCATCTCTCCCTTTTCCCATCTCCTGCAATAACACCAGTTCTGGTTTTCCTTCCTTTTCTACTCCCAGCAATATCTCACCCATATGCCCTGGCTCTGGGCAGAGGTGGGACTCACCATGTCTCAAAAATGCCTGGCAACAAATTAATTCTCAAGTAGCATCTACATCTATTCATATTTGTTTCAGCCCACTTCAGAATGAAACATATATTTTTCAACTATATTAGCAATAGAAATTGTCTCTTCTTCATTTTGAAAAACTTTGATTCCCCTGTCCCCCTTTGGTTTAGAATTTAATATCACTCTGTGTCCTGGTTTTATTTCTGATAGTAGTTCACAATAGTTTGACTAATATTAACATGCCAAAAAAAGCAGCTGAAATAGTCTTTTTATTTTGAAAACTAGTCTGACAGTGACTGGCTGGCACATATAATTTCCTTTACTAGAAAACAGTATCTCCTAGACATGCCGGTAAATGCCACAGCTTGACACAATTGCACATGTTGTTAATAACAGCAAAGCACAGTGATAGGAAGTGATGCAAAAAATCATAAAAATAAATACAGCTCCAAAACGAACTTTGAGAAGTTTTTCAATTCACAGTTATTTCCCTCATGGGAAATTATGTAAAAATAAATACATTTTTCATACTCAATGTCTGTTGTGGTGAGACATTTCCTATTGGATCAGAATGGGGATCCCAGAAGGCAGCTGAGCTCGATGTCCTGTAGTGCCAGTTGTGGGCTGCCTTCCCCCAGAGCCCAAATGCTCCAAGCCCAGCTGCCTCGGTGAGCAGCAAGAAGAGAAACCCAGTGGAGCCTTCCAAAAGCCCTAGCTCAATTTATAACCTTCCTCTTCCTCTCACAGTGCCTTGGGGCTGGGCTTATGGAGATGAAACTGCAGCGACGACTACTCTTCCACCTGTGTAGATGAATTCTCCCTGCTCTCTATTCCCATTCTTTTCATGGACTGTACCTACCTATCCCTGTCCTCAAGGTATGAAGCTCCAATGCTGAACTGAACTGCCACGAGATGAAGCCAGTGAGCAGAGATATTCCACAACTATCAGCCATCTCCAACCTGCCACACTCCTGATGAATTAGAAGTGCCCCCCTTCCTCTCTGTTTCTTTTACCTCAGCATAAAAGATCTCAGGCACCTTTTCCACAGAACCACCACTGCTGCTTATCTGAGAGGTGTACTTCCCTGCTTCAGCAGGAGGAGCTTCACCAGCGTTATCCAGCAGCTGGCTTCCTCCAGGCATCTTTGTCTGTCTGACACGAGCTGCATTTTAGTTACACTCCTGATTACTTCTAAAAAGAACTTGAAACTATAAAAAGCCAACTCTTATCTCCAAGAAACTTAAGACCATGTAACCTGTCCTCTTAAACTACACCTATCAAATTTCGCCTCCATCTCAGCTCAAGTGGAAACGATGTCTTGCTGGGTAGAAACGCTGGATCTCATGGGAGCAATCCTGGTCCCAGATCCAGCAGCTGATGCTTGAGGCAATCCATTCCCTCCCATGGAGGTCATACCATGAGCATGGCTCTTCAGCAAGGTTAAACATCATCCAGCTTTCTTTTTGGAACAGAAATTTGGTCTTTCCATAAGCAGTACTGCCCCTCCAAGATGAGCACATGGGATGTTCCCTGGGAGAGGGCCTTGCCTGCTCTCAGGCAGCACAGTCCTTTGGACTTCTGCAAACACAAAATTTATAAACTCTTGGATTAAAATAGCACTTCAGTGCTGGCATTTATGCCTAGTGAAATGTTTGCAAAGAGCAATCATAGTTTTGGGGCTGCAAGGCAAAATAATTAAAAACGAAAGGGGAGGAGAAAACACTCTTGGCTTCCTGTTATGGAAGCTCCTTATTCCCTGATCACCCAGCTTCCTTTATCCTCTGAACTTCTTCCAGTTTGCTTTCATTGGTTTTGAACTTATGATCAGATGTGAAAATAAATTATTTTTTCCCAGTAAAATACAGGGTTTATATCTAGGAAGATCTGAGTTTCTCGAATACTTGGTTGAAGACAGGGGGGCTGAACTCTCCTCTGCTAAAACCCAGGCCCAGGCCCAGGAAAAACACAACACTTTCCTAATATAGCAACAGAATCTTTTTGATAATCTGAACAGCTACTGCTTAACAAGTGGGGATGCCCTCAGTGGACAGTGGCTCACAGACAAACCTGTGCTCCCTCATCTGCAAAGCCGAGATGGGGTAAAAAAGATCTGGGGCTGGCAGAGACCCTGCCCTGGGAGCAGTCGCAGCCTCCTCCCCTGGGACCGTCAGAGAAGCAAACGGATGCCCCTGTCTTAACACCAGGGCTCACAGTCTGCCCTGGTCCAGGAAGGGGAAATAGCAGCACAATTGCAAAAATAAACCCCTGGGAAAAAGCTGTTCAGTCCTCTGAGCTCAGAGACGTTGGAAAGTAATTTAATGTCAAAATACAAGTAGGGCAATAATTCCACATTCATCAAATACAGGGAGGAACACCCTGAAAGGAAAGGCTGGAGACTTTCCCTCTTCACCATGTCTGCAGACCTGGATCCCCGACCAGAGACTGCACACTGGGTCTTTCAGGGTCCACACGTGAGCTTTCAGAGTGCACGTCTCTGATTTACTCTTCTTCCTGTTTTTGATTGAAGGGAATATCTGGGCCATTGCCATCATAAAATAGAATCATGCAATTTTTTGGGTTGGAAAAGACCTCCAAGATCAGCGAATCCAACTGTTTACCCCACACTGCCAACTCCACCACTAAACCATGCCCCTAAATGCCGCATCTACACACCTATTAAACACCTCCAGAGATGGTGACTCTACCACAGCCATGGGCAGCCTGTTCTGGTGCTTGACAACTCCTTCTGTGAAGAAATTTTTCCTAATATCCAATCTAAACTTCCCCTGGTGTATCAAGGCCATTTCTTCTTGTCCTGTTGCTTGTTACCTGGGAGAAGAGACTGACCCCCACCTAAATACAGCTTCCTTTCAGGTAGTTTTAGAGGGCAATGAAGTCTCCTCTGAGACTCCTTTTCTCCAGGTTAAACACTCTCCAGGCTCCCTCAGCTGCTCTTTGTAAGACTTGTGCTCTAGACCCTTCACCAGCTTCTTTTCCCTTCTCTGGACATGCTCCAGCACCTCCATGTCCTTCTTGGGAGGGGCCCAAAGCTGAACACAGAATTTGAGATGCACCACTACATTTCATCATCCAAAGGCTGCATCAGACCTTTGCACTGTGCATTGCTCATCCACCCCACACCCGCAAAGGATTTTTGTATAAAAAAACCACTAAAACTCAACTTCCCCAAGGCAGTCATGCATCAGGACGGCGCAAAAACTCTGTAGCTGGTTCTGTTGCAGATGTGGCCCCGTTCACTGGCACCCAGTCCGCAGCACTCCTCCAAGGTAGTATGAAATTCAGGAAAAGGAAAGAGAGTGTATCTTCCCCCACCTGCTCTTCAGGGCCAGATATGCTCCCAAACAGGAGCTCAAGGACTTGCACGTGTGCTGTATTTACATTCTTTTGCTCCCATGACAATGGCATTACCAGACCACACTCACCTTTCAATTTCTTCTTTCCAAATTTTAATCCAAATAGAGACATCCCAGAACTTTATTTTAGTCCAACTCCATGGAACTTCTGCAAGAGAAAAGAGAAGGCAATTCAAAACAAATACAGCAGCACATACATATAATTCTATGCCCAAAAAATGGGGGAAATAAACTGCTAAACACTGTGGCCAGCAGCCACAGTTTGTCATCTAGAATGCTTTAAAATACAAAACAATCTTAGGTTTTCAGGTTGCACTGCATCAGTGGGCTACCTTACCTTGGACATGCTGATCAATTCATCTCCTGACATGGCACAAAGAAGGGACCAGTGGAGGAGAGACTGAAAAGGACATTACCACTACATTGGTGCTGTATGAAAATGAGAAATACACACACAGGGCTTGTACTTAAGGTACAGAGGAACTGCCTGTCTACCCAGAGCAAGACCAGCCTCCTTGAAGAGGAGGAAGCAGTGGGAAGCACTGGTTTCCTGTAAATCCGCCTCACTCAACACGTGCTGGCTCACACTGTTGTCCATTGCTGGTCATCCTGCATGTTTGGGGCAGACTAGAATAAAATTTCTCCCCCACTGGCTGCAAACCACCTGGCCTAGAAACCTAAAGCCAGGCACCAGAAATGCATTTAAAGTCCTGAATATATCCTGACAGGCAGTTGAATTGAGCATTTAAAAAAAAAAAAAAATCACATCAAAACTGTTTGGTAGTGAAACTTTCAGTGTCCCGATCATCAGACAAGTTTATTTAAAGGATTTGAAGGTGATGGTGGTGCTGACAACCTAGAGGATCTGTGAACATGAGAAAAGCTGGAACTGCTCTGTGACCAGGAGCCTGAATCAACAGGAACACTCTACCAGTTGTTTAAGTGGTCAATGAGCCAAGCTGAGACACTTAAGGGAGTCACAATCTATCAAGGACAAGTTTTCTAGGTGGCAGAATGTAGTTTTTGCACTTTATCCTATGCAATCTATGTAGAGCAAGGATGCATAAGGAGACAGGAGTAAAAAATATATCGTATTTTGGAAACATGCACATGTGAACACAGCCTGTGCCGCTGCCCAAATGCAAGCCTGGTACAACAGCACCAGTGCAAGCTTGGGCTTCATGTCTTTTCAGAAAATAAAGGTAAACTTTAAGGAAAACTCTACAATCCTTGCATAGGTCAAACTTCCGCACAGATCTCTGCTCCAGATGCTAAAGGAAAGCTATATTTAGCGGCTGCAGTTCAGTGAGTCTGAGTTCAGTGAGGGGTTTGGGAGCCTCTTTGTGCCCACTCTACTTGGAAGAAGTCCCTTTTCTATTCATTCATCCAGTGGTTTCTGCTCATCATGACAAATGCTTTGGCAACACCTCTCCCCAGAATTTCTCTGGCCATGAAGCCAAACCACTTAAAGTTAAAATATGCATCAGTATATCACAACCTAAAACTTTCTTGACCCTGCTGACCAAACTCTTTCCATCCCTGAGCTCAGTCAATGATTTTCAACATATTTCTTCCATGTTTTAGAATTACTATTATGTCTTACAAAATCCTATGAACTAGGACAGAGAGTTCCCCATAAGATGGTGGGAAGAGTGAGACACCACTCACACACACAGAAGTAAAGACCTCAGGTTTCCAAAAGCACCAGGAGCCCCAGATCTGATAATCACTAATCCGGTAATCCTGGCAGCACAAGGATGCAAAAGGTTGACTGGTTGTAATCAGAATATTGATGATTACATGAGCCATATGAACTCTGGATGTTGCTGTATTTGCAAAACATTTTAAAAAACAATAGTCACTGTTCACTGTCAGCACATAGATGCAAAAGGTTAACTGGTTATAATCATCATATTGATGATTACATGATCCATATGAACCCTGGATCTTCCTGTATTTTCCAAACATTTTAGAAAAACAATCCCGAGCTACCAAACCTCTCCCAGCTGTGCACTCAATTGACAAGGCATATAATTTCAGCAGAGGGTGAAAAAAGGATGTTTATATTTTGGGGGGAGCAGAGAAGAGAGGGTTGTTATAAGCCTCCTTTCAGCAGTAATAACATGAAACAAACAATAGACTTTCACGTCTCCCAAACAAAAACCTGCAACTTCCTTCAGCTCTGACATTCAGCTTTTGTTAATTACTGTGATTCTTTGAACGCTGGTTTCTGGTGGGACTGCAGCGTGACAAGAAGACTGAAACAATACTCTGCTTTGATATGGAAGGCATGTTGTTCCCACAGTGCATTAAATCAGGATTGCATTCATTGAACATCTTCAGTCAGCAGTAAATTTTAGTTACCATCATGGCCAGCACAAATACCCTTACAGGCTTTCAATTCCCACAAAACTTTGCCTTTTAAGGCAGATGTGGGAGATAACTTTGCCACATTCATTTGTACCAATTACCTCTCTGGTACGTCATTTCCACCACACAGACTTGGCATACCTGCTCACTTAGTTAAATCCCAGGAGTTGTGTATGAATCCTTCCCAAGCTGACCTGATCCTTTAGGCAAAACTCAGTTCCTGACTTGCCCAAACCACAATGTAATTTGAGAATGTGTCAGTATTCAATGGGTACACAGACGATGGCATTAAGGGCTGGACACACCCCTATTGCATTGAGGTGTACCCTTTATTTTCATAATATTGCAAATGTCTTCCTTTACTGCTTTGTTATTGACTCACATATCTAATCCCCATACTTCTTTACTGAGGAAAGCCACTCTCACGCTGGCTGTGGCTTCTGTGAGAGGCTGCCTGCTCACACCCCCTCTGTGACAGTACACTGTCACACTTTCAGGTGTCTGTTTTCAGTCTGAGAGTTCACTGACCACCGGCTGCCATCGTGAAAACAAACACAAGCAAGTAATGGTGAAGTTGTCCCCTTTGGTGGAGCAACAGGTACTGCTCCCGTTTGTCTCACTGATCACAGCTTGTGCAGACAGATGTGCTCTCTTGGCTGACCTTGGCTCCTCCTGCCTTTCAGTCCCAGGTCTTTTTTCCTGGCTTACTTTAGACTCTCAATTCTACCTGCAGAGTCCAAAATCTTTGCACCTGTGTTTATCAACAACCTCCCTCAGGCTATTTTTTATCCCCACAGATTTCACATGTAATCAAAATTCATGCCCCTCTTCTGTTTTCTTTGCTTTTCTATTTTTTAAATCTGAGATTCAGTTTCCCTTCCAAACTTGCAATGATGGGTCATCAGCCTCCTATCACTCACATCCATTTTTAATTACAGTTTTAATTTCTCTTTGTGCTTTCTGGGAAAAAAGCTTATCGGGGAAAAATATTATCTCATATTTCATTGGTTGTCTGGCATTAAGTACCTGTCAAATTTTGGTAGGACAATTTCATAGCCTCCTTTTCCTGAATTAATTAAAAACCCATAAACACACAAAAAATATTCTATAGTCAGAAAAAAGGCAATTTCCTGTTTGTCTTAATTTTCCCTGGCACCAGCTATGGTCAGGCAAAGTGAAGTGCTGCTTCAGTCTCCTCTACTTGCTTTCCACAGTCTGTGTCAGCCCTTCTGGACTCTTTGTTGTTGTTGTTCTATTTTCCACTTGATTATTTTTGGATTTTCTTTATTTCTTTTTACCCCAGGTACTCTGCACTGTTCAATAATCAGCTGGGGCTGAGAGTATTTGAGCATTCATGCAGGTCCAACCCTTCAGCTTAACAGGACACATGTTGCTTCCCTGTGTTTTCAGGGCCTATGACAGAAATTATTTAAGGTTCAAATTCGCCATTCTTCATTTATGGGGAATTGGGGGTATAAGCTACAAATACATTATCCCCTCTCACCGTATAACACCTTTGTACCTACAGGGCTCTGTGAGCTCTCTCCATTGCTTACGTCTGCAAAGACAATCCGCCTGCCTTATGGCTACTGATAGTTTGGTCATGGGTTCTGAGTATTTCAATATCCACAGCAAGAAGCTGCTTTGACAGGTCTTGAATAGCGAAGGGATGTTTTCTCACAAACCAAATTCAGCCTTATTTAAAGAAGCCAGACGGGTCGAGGCAGTCCCAAGTACAGGCTGGGCAGAGAATGGATTGAAAGCAGACCCGAGGAGAGGGCCTTGAGGGAACTGGTGGATAAGAACCTCAACATGAGCTTGCCATGTGCACTCACAGCCCAGAGAGCCAAACGTGTCCTGGGCTGCATCCAGAGCCCCGTGGGCAGCAGGGGAGGGAGGGGATTCTGCCCCTCTGCTCTGCTCTGCTGAGACCCACCTGGAGCCCTGCATCCAGCTCTGGGGTCCCAGCACAGGAGGGACAGGGACCTGCTGGAGCCAATACAGAGGAGGCCACAGATGATCAGAGGTCTGGAGCACCTCTGCTGTGAGGAAAGGCTGAGAGAGTTGGGATTATTCAGCCTGGAAAAGGGAAGGTTTTGGGGGAGATCTTAGAGCAAATTTCAGTACTTAAAGAGGCCACAAGAGAACTTGAGAGATACTTTTGGCAAGACATGTAGTGACAGGACAAGGGGGAGTGGCTTCAAACTGGAAGAGAGTAGGCTGAGATTAGATATTAGGAAGAAATGCTTTACTGTGAGGGTGGTGAGGCACTGGCACAGGTTGCCCAGAAAAGCTGTGGATGCCCCATCTCTGGAAGTGCTCAAGGCCAGGCTGGATGGGGCTTTGAGCAACCTGGTCTGGTGGGAGGTGTCCCTGCCCATGGCAGGGGAATTGGAACAGGATGATCTTTAAGGTCCCTTCCAACCCAAACCATTCCACAGGTCAATTATTTGGCTTGAGAACACAACTGCAAAGCTCCTCCTGCATGAGGGGCAAGTTGCAGTGAGCCATAACATGAGGAATTTGCAAAGGTTCACTGAGGGCTGTACTGCAAACTGGAGGTGGAGGGAGGCACTTCCCACCGTCACAGTCTTGAGAGGCAATATGAGAAAAGACATGGCACAACCTGGATGAATGCAGAGCAGGTGCTGTGGATGGAAAACACGTCTTGTTTCTTGGCCCTGTTTCTCTGGACAAAGCTATATGATACATCAGATTCAATGATAAATACAAATTAGAATGTACTTGGTGCCTCTGCTTCTATCACTTCATTCCCAGACTCTGTGAAATGATCCATGTTAAATACAATCATTTTTGGAAGGGTTATTTTAATCCAGATCATGGGGTGTAGTTCAGTACAGACTGAAATTCCTGCCCAAGCTGTGGTCGTATCAGATCTGAGTGGGCAGTGAATTGTGCTGTAGTACGAGAAGCAAGCACCCAGAAATGAGGGGAATTAGTCAACAGAGTAAGATTTCTCCAGTCAGTTTTGCCACCAAATATCCTGTGGTATGTATACCCACAAAAAAGTTTAAACAACCCTATGCAGGTACAAATTCAGAAAGCATATCATGCCTCCACTCATCTATTCAAGTCAGGTCAGTTTTTACACGTAAGTTTGAGGTTTTTCAAATTTGTGTTTAGATGATGTAGTGATCACAAACACCCACAGGTCTTAGAATTCTATTATTTTTCAGGGTCAAGTACTAAATATCCAACCAGTAACTCAACATATGAGAAAATAGACCCTAAGCACTGAGCGTCGTGACAGAAAAGGTTGAAATCTTCACGTTTTCACTGCTCATTGCTCTTGGTGGAGTAATGATGTTAAATGCCAGATCTAAGTCCCTAAATTTTGAACATGTATCACTTTACACTGGATTTGGAGGCACAACTGAGAAAATATTACGGATTTAAAATACATCAGGTCCTCAACCTCCCTGTTTTATCCATGCCTTTGCTGCCACATGTCATGTGCTGGAGGTGGACAGTCACATTCACTCGCAGGTATTGCAAAAGAAGGACATCATGGTGCAGTGTTTGCCAAGGCTCTGGTAAGGGTAGCATAAAGGCCTGGCACACCTGGCACAAACTGACCTTGCATGTGCCACACAAAGGCGTGTTTGCCAAGGGGCCCCTTTGGACTACAGCTGTACTAACTGTTTCAGTCAGATTTGTCAAATTGTGGTTCCAAAGAGAACAACACATTTGCTTTTCCCTGTCAAAAGCAGACACAAAAATTTCAGCCATTAGAAGTAATTAGCACTAATCATCTTTTAGCACTGAAATACATTACTATTTGCATTTCTCCACCCCTCCTTACATCCTCTTGTGTTTGAATACCTCAAGAGCAAAACAGGGAATAGCATGTTGTACCACTCCCTGCTTTGCAAACATAGAAAGTGAGCTGCAGGGTGGACAACCAAAATGTGTGTTTTGAATCCCAAAACTACTCTTTTTCAGTACTAAAATCAGATTTGGCAGAATTAAAACCTGGAATAAGTTTAAGGCACTGTAAGTGGTCACTCTTGGCATCAGGGTTTACAAAAGGAACGTAGCCTCTGGTTTACATCTACTGACTCGCTGCAAAGAGTTTGAAAGTGCCCCTGAAACCTCCCTGCTTTTTCCATACCTGAAGAGGTATCCTGGATGAGGTGAGCCAGCCCTACAAATATTTTCTGGTGCTGTTCCAATCCATATATACAGAAACCCATGAAACTCTGCGTTTCCACCCCTACACTCAAATGTGCCAATGCAATTAGCTGTAATTGCTGGGAAACAGGCTCAGTCTGTTATCTGCCACGTCTTAAAGTAATGATCCAACATCGTCCATCTGTCTTCGTTAAAACACCCTTTAAACTGACACCGGGGCGGCAGTTAAAAACTGCATTCCGCTCCTTTGGGTAAGTTAGTTGCAACGACGCTCAGGTTACGGATCAACAGCTGTGGCGGAGCGGGTTCCCAAAGAGAAACGCAGTCTGATCCCTCTGAAACAAACAATAGCAACTTCCCCGGCTCCTGCCGCTGCTGCTTGGAGCCATGCACAGCTCAGCTCACTCCACCCAGACGTCTCTCAGCTCGCCCGTAGGAAAAGCTCAACCCCGAGCGCTTTGATTAAGCTTCGCAAAACTCTTGGGTCTGGAAAAAAAAAAAAAAACCCCGCAAGTTTTCTGCCCCCCCTAAAAGTGGCAAGGAAACCAAGCGAGCGGAAGGAAAGCATTAAATCTTACCCTTGAAGGCTTGTAAAAGTCACAGCAACAAAGTTGCTGCCCTCCATAGCACTCCGGTACACTCCTCTCTTCTCATTTACACGCAGCTTTATCCCCTGCCAAGACCGACAGCTTCGCTCGCAGCCGCAGCGCCAGGTCATTCACCTAAGGACGCAAACCTTATCTGCGCTGTGAGATGGGCATCGTGTGTCCTCTCCAACACCCTTAAAGTCTGCCGCTGACTCGCTCTGACATACAATGTCCCGGCAACTACACTTACTCCAAGTTCCTACTTCTTACTTCAGTCACTGGGCTTGGCTCCTTGCCAAATTCTTCTTTTTTTTTTTTCCTCCCCCTTTTTTTTTTTATATTCTGTTTCCTGTAGGGAGAGTGTAGTCGCTCCCTTTAGAAACAGAATGTTTCAGTGATACAAACTGTGAAGGAGTAAAGCAGCAAAGCAGAGCACCTAGGCTTGGGGAACCCCAATTAACTCCAGAGGCAACAGCTGCTCGCTTTACCTACCTCCTGCCGACGCGGAAGCTCTCAAAAAGAAAGCAAGCGAGTAGAAGAGTCCAACATATCAAATTGCTTTCAAAAAGGATGAACTTGGGAAGGGATCCATTTCTTAGCAGCAGCCCCTCTCTCGGTGTCCGTAATGCCGGAGTCGGTCAGGACTCCTTAAACCCGGAGACACTGTCCTACAAGCCGATCCCAAGGCTCCACCTCACCCATTTTCCAAAGTTGCGAGTGGCAAAAACTCTGCAGAGAAAAGCCTCATAGAGCACAATTGCATAACTCAACCACAGAGCTTCCTCCAGCCAGCCAGAGGATTGCTTCGGCGCTGAATTGCTTGCTCATCCCGAGCGCATGACCTTCTCCAGCCCTCTGGGACACCTGCCTGACCTCACTGTGGTCATGGGGACCCTTGTCACCAGAGCCCCCCAGCACTCTCATGAGCCTTCCAACCTTCCCACCTGTTTTCCCACCTTCAACAAACAAAACATTCACTTTTTTGCTCAAGTTGTGGGACCCTTCACAATACAGTGCCCTCCTATATGCCAGTCCCCTGGCATTTTTACCTACCAGGTCCTCTAATCTCCAGATCAAAACTGAGGCAACTACAACTTTAATCCACTTCTAGCTTCCTTATACCTGTGAATTGCAATTATTTTTAAACCACCATATTCTTTACATAGTTGTGTTCACAGTAATGCCTGCCAGGAACATCTCCATTTATTGTGACAATACAAGAAACTTTAACATTTCTATGTGTATTTGTGTCTGTTTTTTTCCTTCAACTTCTGAGTTTTCCTACTGGGAAATTCATCAACACTGTTAAAATTAATTTCAAACCTTCCCACTTGAATGCTTTAATCAGCTGATTAATTATAGTAACAAGAGAGTCAAGGCTTTGCCAAGGAGTATTTTCTAGAAAGTGAAATCTTCTGTAGTCAAGAGGAAAGGTGTGGAGGACTCTGGAAGCTGCAGTGGCAGTACTCCAGTGCTGGTCATGAAGGTTGAGGAACTGAGTGACAGTGAAGAGGACACTAGCACCATAAGAAATTTCTGAAAGAAGAACAAGAGTCTGTGCCTTTTGCTATGACTTCAGGGATATTCCAAGCTACACCAATTTGAGACAACGCTCACTGAATTGGCTTCCTAATTCGAACACACATGCAAACAGCCAGCATGGGACATGGCACATAAGACTGATCTCCTCAAGATCCAGGTAATTTTCAGGTGATTATGACCTTGACAGCATCTAACTGGAGAAGAAATTCCCCCTGCACTAGCCATTTCTCATGTCCTCACCACCCACACCTCATTTCAACAGCAAAAGCCCAAGTATCACATTTTTTCCTTCAAGCAAAAGTACAAGGATCTGGATTAAATTCAATCCTTCTTCACATTTGGACAACCCCTTGGTTTTGCCTCGTTCTGGAGTTTTCATCCTTCTTAAACTTTCATCTGCTTTTCTTCATGACATTTTAATATGTTGGTTGATGATGAGTCATTCTACGCTACTCCTACTTTCTTTGCTGTTGTCTTTATACTTGCATGTTACCACTTTGACCTCGGCCACAGTCATTTCTTCCTTCCTAGAATTAGGTTTGTCTCCTTCCTCTGACACACAAGTGGAACCAACCATAAAGTCACCCAGCCTTGGATCTTGTTTAGTCTTTAAAATAGCTATGATTTTAGTAGGCTGTTTTGTTAATGATTTTTCTTGGCACTGAAATCCACCTCACATACATTGACCATGACTTTTCCCTCAGCTATGCTTTCCTTGTGGACTCCAGTGAACCTGCTCACATAGGGAAGCTCAACACACATGGAAGCACTCAGAAGAGCTAGAGTAACTCAGGGTTATGAACTCAGCTCTGGGTTGTCTTGTCCTTGCCTTACACTTCATTCCCTGGATAGCATCTTCCCAATTGCCACACGATTTGCATCCTCCTTTGCAGATCTCTAAACATGCCAAGGGAGCACTGCTGTCTGCAGTGGCACTTGCTGAAATTTCAGTTCCTGTATAAAGGATGTACACGTATGCTGGTTGTCTGCGTGTCCCCTGCAGCCAGCACAGTTTGGGCAGAGATTCAGCTGGACAGCTGCAACAGGGCAGCTGTGACTTATCGTGATCCATAGTGGTGGGAAGAAGTTAAATTGAGCTTTTCCAGTAAACGAGCTGTCTTTTTGGCCAGGCAGCCTCCTCCAGACCGTGCTCCTTCACCTTTGAATCCTCCACTTTCCCGATGCCCGCCGGTCACAGAGGGCTAGCTAGAATGGGATGGATTTAAATTCATGTCATTAAGACCTTATCCAAGGACTTTATCTGGGAAAATGACCTCCAGTCCTTCAGCCTCTGCAGCATTTCAACTGTGATCAAGATGCAAAACTGAAGCCTCACTAACACTGTTTTAAAGGGTGTTGTCAGCTCACTCTCCAGATTAGATTTGGTCTTCCTCTAAACAGCAAAGCTGACAGAGCAGAGGATCATCTCAGGAGCACCCAGAACTCAAACATGTCTGGTGGCCTAGTAAGGCTTTGAATGTGTTAATATGCCCTGAAGTAACTGGGGTGAACTAGAGGGTAGGAGAGAAACAGGAGAGAAGCACATGCTGGAGCATCCCACAATGTAGACTTAAACCAAATGTAAGTCCTTGAGAGAATCTTTCCCTATGATATGCAATTTTTAAAATTACTGTCATCTTGGTGCTTTCCCAGTGACCCAGTATTGTTCAAAAGGAGCTCTGATGGTCTTTGCTTTCCTTTACTCTCTTGTAACTGCAGTCTGCCACTCCTGAACTGCCAGGTTTGAAGCTTGACCTGCTCTACCAAGGCTGGTACCACTCTCTGCAGAGAAGCAGCTGTGACAGATGAGCCAGGCTGGGCTCCCCACATGCCCAGAGCTGGTGCAATCTCCAGGGATTGTTTTCATCCAACCAACCTCATCTCCATCTCCCAGAATAGCACAAGTGCATTGCTCGGTCCCTAACCACGCCAGTCACTGAAAAGCCTTTCTACATGACACTGGAGGGCTTCCTCACAAACCCCCAAGGGCCAGCCTTAGGTGACTGAATCTCCTCCCTCAGCTTATGCTTTCCTTGTCCCAACTTTCCCCACTAGTCCTGACCAGTGAGGAGCTCCTTGTGTAGGGGAGGGATAAGTAGCCTACTTCACTGTGGGAACCCCTGGAACGTCTGTTGAGCACCTGCAATGGGTCCAAGAGGTCAGATGGCCACCTTGTCCCAACTGGCTGTCCTATGAGAGACTTTCTGTATCCTCTTGGTGTCAAAAGTCAGAGTAGGATGCATGAGAAATACGGGACTGAAAGGAACAAATCAGGACATTATTGTCCACACCTTGGGTATGAGAGACCTGTTTTAAAAATGGAGTGTAAGGAGAATATCCAAGTTGTAAATTGCTGTAGTCCAGGAAACAACAGCACAATCATTAAGTGAATAATGAAAGACCAAGGGTCCCAAAATACGCTGTATCACACAAGAAGTGCACTGGCAATGTCCTTGATCCCTGTGGAAGATGTGGCAGATGAAACTGCCCGGCTGGCAGAATGCATAGCACAACTCTGCACAGGAAGGGAAAATGAAATCCTACATGTTCCTGTTATCATGGCCTGCCTGTGGGTGGAAAATGAGATGGGCAGAGGAGGGTAATGTCATGAAGTGACCAATTGTTCTAGGGCTGTCCTTGCCTTTTGGGAGCTACTCTGCTCAACTCATTCGACCGGTCCTCCGAGGAATTCCAGATTAACTCAGTTTGAAGGGATGCTCTAGATTCCTACCTATATGCATCTATCTCTGTGGGTATAATCTGAAGTGTACAGCTCTAGCACTGCAGGTTCATTCAGAAGTATTCCCATACTTCATCAGTTACTCCAGAAGCTGTGAGCTGTCCCAGTACATGCTACATGGAAATGGTCAGAAAATAGCTTTTGTGAGTGTGTGCGGAATAACCTGAGTCATACTGATCAGGATATGGTGGAGTGCCACTTACCTTCATCAGGGAAGGAAGGGTGTGTGGCTAGAGATGCTTTTCCTCCGCCAACGCCCCCTGCCCAGTATTCCAAACCCTTAACAAACAATGGCCAGCTAAGGAAAATCACAAGAAATCAAAAAAAGGCTCAGACTCATGTCTCTAAAAAGAAAGGAACAGCCTGCTCTGGTAACTATTGATCTGATCTTCCAGGCACCAACACCTGCAAATGTGATATCATCTGATGTTTTAAAACAGAAATTGAAATAATGTCTCAAGTGCCGCCTTTGCAGCCCACAAGAGATGGAGCAGGGCCGAAAACACTTTAGTGAAAGAGCTTTCATCCGGGTTCAGATGCTCAGATTACACTGAAGGGCACATAAAAGTGCAGAAAAAAATCAATTCCACAGGGAACAAGGCCCAAGGCTAACTCATTTCTGAGTCCAGGTCCCATGAGATTTGAGATCTTGTGTTTACAAACTCCCTTCCGGCCAAAAATCTCACTGCTCTGGTAGGGAAGAGGCTGTTGCAAGGGGAGAAGTCTCCTGGGTACCTGAAATATTCTCTGTGATCCTCTGAGAAACAGAGTGATTTGATGGACACAGATATTGGTGGGAGCTGATGGAGATCCTCCTGTGTCAGGAGGACACAGTTCCTGGAATAAAAAGCTGTATCTCTGCCTTTGCCCCCGACACGTGCCCGACTGCACCGGCAAAGCGCGGGGATTAATGAGCTGCTGCAGCAAACCCCAGAGGTGTCCACACTGCGTTTAACACATATTTCCTGATCATCACCAGTGAAAAAGAGGGGAATCCCAGGGGGATGCTTGGGAGGGCTCGTTAAAAGCTAATCACGCCAATGTGAACAGAAAAAAGAAATCAATAGCTGGGGGCAAAGCGGCAGCCCAGCTCCTTAGAGCCTCTGAGGAGAGTGCCCTTTGTAACAGGGATGTTGCACAAGGCCCATGGCTGCTGTTGGCAAGGCAGTAGCTGCTACAAACACATATGCCGTGCCTGGTGATACTTCAGATGCTGTCACATGCCCACTCCTCAGATACACATCAGAAAACCCAGCTCAAACCGCTGAGGAATTAGGATACCCCTCAGTGGGACCTCATGGTTGAACACACAGAGGAAATCCAACCCATGCCAAGCCTCCACATTTTACAGAGTCTTCCCACAATCTTCCACGCTTTTCTGCGCTAAGTGTGTGTGGAACGGATGGGAATTACCTGGTTCTGCATGGGGTAAATCGCTTCTGCATTCCCTACAGCATCAGCCAAGAGATCTGGGATTTGTTTCTATAAGTCCTCCGTGGTTTTCATTATGTATTGCTCTGACAGTCAATTATCCATCCCATGAAAGACTTAGTGGTGTTCTGAGAGAATTCCTGTAAATAGCACGTCACATCCATTATGCTCATAAGCATTTTAACCATAATTCCAAACAAAACATACTGTATGCAGTTATATTTCTACTGTCTCTTTTCCAGGTTACAGTCAAATCTATCCTGCCAGGAAAAATATGGAGGTAACTTGCTGCCTTCCACAAAATTACTCCTAGTATCAATGACCTTTTTTATATTTTTTAGTATTATTTACTGAATTAAGTGTTCAAGGCCTGGCTAGATTAACCTGGTGGAAGGTGTTCTGTCCATGGCAGAGGGTTGGAGCTAAGATGATTTTTAAGGTCCCTTCAACCCTAATCATTCTACAGTTCTATAATTAGGTCATTTTTATATTACTATAGCTTTTGATGGCTAGATGGTGATAAGCTGGCCCACTTTAGAGAGGTCAGAGGGTCTTGGGGGTGACCAACTGATGTTTACTGTAGGGATGTGCAGCAGGACCAGCATTCCATTGAGCCATGCTCCCAAAAGGGAATGTGAGCACACAGGAGTATAATACTGTAGTGCTACAATAATTTGTAGTGCTGATGGCTGGGACTGGGTGACTTCTTGACCTGTCAGAACTCAAGTTCTGTGAACTCTGAGAAGAACAAGGAAGCCCCTACCTGGTTGCAAAGGAGCATGGTCAGGAAAAAAAGTAGCCATCATAAAAAACAAGGCCTAATACATTAGGGAGCCTAATGTACTGACAAGAGAGAACTTGGCTCCCCTCTGGAACATGAAATTTTGGGTAATTAACCAAAGATCTAAAATGTCTGCACTAATACAATATGACATAAATAAGCACAAAACAATTTATTTCCCTGGGTATTTCCCCAACAAAACTGCATGACATTTTAAGCAGCAGTTTGCACTTCAGCTGCAGCACCACCTTGTCAGTAAATAAGCCATATATATCCACAGCTCTGCCAGCATGGCCAGAGCACATGCCAGGTCCCAGCACTGCCAGCCTTTACTTTTATTCAGTGCAAGTTTAATTTACGTTATATTGTTCCTGCATCTGTTCTCCAGATATTTAACAGAAGTGCCTGTTCCTTTGCACTTGCTTGGCTGAGAGCAAAGACCTGTGTTATTCCCATCTCCATGCACATCGCATTTAGGCAGTGAATTCCTGCTAATTGAGATAGAAGCTGTGCATGTGAATCCCTCTGCAGCCTTATGAAAAGAGAGGAACACCCTGATGGGTGCCTGGGGCCTTCAGGATGTGATGGCAGAGTTAGGAGGGCGTGCTCTTCTCAGCACGCAGTTCAGGAGAACCTGAGGAAGACAGCATCAGCTAAGCCAGTGAGAAGTGTGCAGTGCACACAGCCACAAGGATGCTGGGCATGTAGCTCATTTGAGGTTAATCACTCCCATTTCTGCTCTTGGGGTATGAGGCAGTACCACAGAAGATCCCTTTAAGATCAGGGAGATAAATGAGAAGGGAGGCAGATATTTAATTTAGACACCCTATTCCCAGTGTTAAAATTTGTCATACCACATCTGGTTTTCATGTGCTGCTTAAGGGTTAAATAACTTGTGGGGCCCATAAGAAGAGACAGCATTTGCTGTTTCTGATAGAGTGATCAAGGTTTTGTTGGTGTATCTCCAGAAGGCAATGACACACAGCCTCAAGCTGGTAATGTACTAATGAAGATACACAACAGAAAAAAAAAATACCATAATCAAAGACTCTGGGGAATGAAGTAAGGTTTCAGCAGTACTGTGCAGCACCAAATGCCTAGTCAGGAGAAATAAAGAAAGTAGTTTTCTTAATAAGGGAGTAAAAAACTCCACAAAACCCATGGCCCTTTGTCTTGGTGTGGCACTGAAGCATACAAGCTCAACCATTTTTGGTGTCTCCTCCCCACAAGGAGATAGATAATCTTTAGATAATCACAGGATATCCCAGCTTAAAATAATAGAAAGAGAGGTGGAAACTGCATGAGGATTAGTGCAGACAATGAGAAACTGTGCTCTTAAGCAAAATCTTCAGGGTGTGTTTTGTTATTTTAGGTTCTTTTTCTGCTGTTACATTATTCCCAAATCGACATTTTTAACTTTCTTAGCAGCTTTTTAACACATAAAGGGAACCTACAAGAAGACTGGAGAGGGACTTTTGACGAAGTCATGCAGTGAGAGGACAAGTGGGAATGGCTTTAAGTTGAAAGAGAGTAGGTTTAGATTAGATATTGGGAAGAATTATTACTGTGAGGGTGGTGAGGCCCTGGCACAGGTTGCCCAGAGAAGCTGTGAATGTCCCATCCCTGGAAGTGTTCAAGGCCTGGCTGGATGGGGCTTTGAGCAACCTGGTCTGGTGGAAGGTGTGTCTGCCCATGGTAGGGGGCCTGGAAATAAATGATTTTACAGTCCCCTCCAGACTAAACCGTTCTGTGATTCTGTGATTATGACCTTGAATCTTGGCAAAGACAACATGTTCCTCATGCCAGATGTGTTGCATCTCGAAAGCAGTGCTCTGCAATGCTCTGCCTGTGGCCCAGCTCCACACTGGGCTGCTGGTATCCTCCGTGCCCAGCTGCCTATGTACCTGCTTAGGCTGGTTTGACAGCAAATATTCACAGGGCTTGAGTTAAGCAGAAATGTCTTCTAAGGACTGTTAGTATCTGGCCAAGTTCCCTGGGTGAAGTTGAGTACTAGAAAACACATGTAATCCCTAAAGGCTTTGTAAAGATGGTGTAATCAGAACAGAATAAATGCTTTGTGTCAGTAAAGGAAAGTCGTAATTTCTCTTAGAAAAGCAGTGTTGGATTAGCTCTGGGGATGAGCATGGTACAGAGATGTAAACAGGTCAGACAGAGGTCTGAGTGTTACTTTGGATGCCATCTGCTTAACAGGTGGTGTCTGCCCAGGCAAGGACTTGAATTTTTTCCTACAATCAGATCGCTGTCTTTGCTAAAGGATAAAAAAACAGCATTAAACACGAAGAGGATAGTCAAAACAGTGTCCCAAGTGAGTTTGCAGAACATATTTGGGAAGAGCATATTTACACTAGTCCAGCAAAAAAATGCTGAGAAAAAATGCTGTTTGTAAACCAAATAAAGAAAAGTACATTTGCCTGGCCAGTTGACCTGCAGCACAACTTTGCAGCAAGAGTTGATCAGAAATGAAACTGGTGACAGTCCAGAGAATGACAATCTCTGGCAAGCATACAAAGTCAAAAGTAGTGTCTGGTGTCCAGCTGGAGCTGGGAAACCTCTCTAGTGTGTGGTGAAGTTGTGCTTCAAGCTATACCTTAAGACTCCCAAAAATGCCTGGGACATGAGGCAGACATGCCAGTGAGGCATGAAATCTAAATAGACCAAAGTGTATATTGCTTCATTAATCAATATCTGATGTAGTGGAAAGTTTTTGGATGAATGGTTTCTTGGAAACTTGTTTCAGTCTGCAGCTGATTTGCAAGTGTTCTACAATTTTGTTCTGGATTTTTGGTTTGTGTTTCAGGTCTTTTGTTTGTTAACGAAACAAGAAGAGGCCTCCGTGGAGGCTCTTACATCACTTGAAGGGGAAGAGTCAAAGAAAGAAGGAATGCACTTATGGAGATGTGAAGGCCAGGCAGCAGAGGCAAAAGGATTCACTTTAGGAGTGTACCAGGATGAAGAGAAACAGCCTTAGAATTAGACATAAATTTAAAGGTGGATAGTAGTAAGGAAAGTACTGGAAACCAGTGAATTTAATGTGAGGTGCCTGTGTTTGCAGGCAGTGGAGCCTGGAGGTTCCTGAAAGGTGCCTGGGAAGTCTGACACAGGCAGTGAGGCATCAACTGATCTTACAGCAGATAGACCTGGAGAGGATGTTAATTGGAGTAGTCATGGTTTGCAGTCCCACAAATAAACATAAATCAGCATCAGTTTCAGTTTATGCTTATGTAGCAGTTCCTACAAACTGCAGCAGCTCAGGAAGAGATGCACTTCGGTTTGGATGGCTTTGTTGTGGGGGAACAGCCTTTAGGATACAGCCATCTCAGTCAGTGCAGAGACAGAGCCCTCAGGAAAAAAACACTCAGAGGACATGGCCCCAAGGGTGGAGGGGTCTAGAAGACAAGGGAGAGCAATCCTAATCGGAATGCAAGACATCACTCTCTTGCAAACATGCATAAATTAAGCAAAACCCATTGTTCTGACTCCCCTCACACCTCTACCAGTATCTTTTGTATTCTTGTAAAGCCAAACCTGTACATTTAAGATGGAGGAGTAAACTGAGTCCTGTTCGGCCAAGAAGTGAAATAAATGGCGGGTGGGGAATGAGTGGTAACATTTCACAACACAGCAGGAGTGCAAATTGCACACAGCAGCTCTTACTGAGGGGCAGGGGAAAGCAAGTGATGGCCTTAACGTTAAACTAGTGGGTAGTCCCGATTCCCACTGAAATAGCAACCTGCAGCAGCTGCACATCTCAGTAAATTCAGACCTACAAGAACGACGGAGCAGGAAGGAAGTAATGGATGAAAGAGTAACACTGAACAACCTATGGAGGCAGACAGGGAGCTGCACAGGCCCCTGGAGTGAGTCAGGAGAAGGGAAAAGGAGTTTTGTTTATCTATGGATCATTCCTGTCTACAGCCTTTTCACTGCTCCTGCTTGGAGTACGGCATTGGAAGCACTAGCAAAATCAGAACATTCCACCTTTAAATTGTGAAAAATCACCTTTAAATATTTAAATATGTATATATATTAGATATAGATCTACAGACAGTAGAGCAGAACTCACCTCTCTGACTTTTCCTGCTGCGTGAGTCTCGGGTACTGGGGTGGGTTTTCCTCCTTACCTTTACACCACTTTACACGCCTGCAAGAACCTAATCCAGCTCCTGCTGCAGCCAGTGCTGAGCACATGCAAACATTTATGGGTCCCAGACTGGACCCCTGAGTGTAAGGGGCTGGACAGCTACCCAGACTAAACACAGCCAATCTAACTGTGTGGAAGGTGAGCCCCCAGTGAGCACTGTGTCCCTCTAACACAGACAGCCGACTGCCTGGTCGTAACCCAGGGATCTGTCTTCTCTGATAGAGATGAACTGTTCCCAGCGATACTGGGAGCGTGTTTCCTGGCTGATTTGAAGAGAGCTATACTGTCAGCAAACAGCATGATTTACTGTGATACCAGCAAATTAGCCAACATCTTTGTTTCCTTCTTCCAGTGATTTTTGTTTTGCTTAAGCCTGGAATAGTGGCTTTGGGTAATGCAAAACTGTGTGTAGGTCATGAATAAGCTAACACCTAGAACCAAAGCTAAAGTGCAGTAAGTCACACATTTGACTAAATAGAGATCCACAGGGAGCTTTTGTCTCTAAGAAAAATAAGCCATCCACTGAAAAGGAAATAAACAGTTACTTTAGTACTGTGAATTGCAGTGTAACCTTCCTCTGATGCTTTGCAACCAAGTTAATGCTGAGAAATAGAGTGCCTCTTATCACCAGTAATATGGCCTTAACCTTTGTTTTCAATACTGTTTTTGAAGTAATTTAACATTTGCAGAGTTAGGTATCGCTGCAAGTTTGCTTTAGCTAAAACAAAAACGTTCCTTTTCCCATAGCCTCATTTAGCAAAATCTCCTTCTGGCTTTCATGGGTTTCATTTCTCGCTTTGCCTGTGTCAGGATACCTGAGTAATCATGGCCAGAGAGAGAAGAGCAATGCTTTGTGGTGAAAATCCTTCAATACATGCTAAAGTGTCTTACTCCTGGCATGAGAGTCAAAATAGTGCCAAATGTGAGGAAACATCGGAGGACTTAGTATGTTAGATGAGCATGGATTTTGGGGGGAAAGGGTGATTTTTCTCAGTAGTACAGAAGATATTTTGGATGTATTTCCTCTAGGAGAGACATCACAAAGTCTTTGGGCATCCACGAGTTGACATTACCCCTTTGCAGTGTGTCACATATTGGCTTAATGAAACAAAAATAACTATGTTAAGAAAAGATTGTCCAGGAGAAACCTAACGCTGTGATTTCTATATAAGGGTCTTAAACAAGTGGTGAAAATGCTTCATCCCAGTCTCATACCCTCCAATTTCAAAGGCAGTGACACCATTTATCACTTAGCACCCAACAGGCCAGAAAACAACTTGCTAATTGTCCCATCTACCAGTTTGAGCGAGAGCACCTCTCCTCTAGAGACAGTCAGTTCCGATGCAAACCCCTTCATGATGGAGGCTTGTGTTTCATGTCTTTGTTGTTAAACTAAAATGCAGTTGCCAGTAATGATGGTAGGGAGAACTCAGAGCACTTTCCACGGAGAAGGAGAAGCCCAATTCTCCCTTCAGAAGTTTACACAGCGAGAGAAGAGGGGCCTGGATCCAAAGCCAGTAAAATGAATATGTGCTTTCCCACCGACTTCGGAGGGCTTTGCCAAAGCCACAATGCAGTGGTCCCAGCTTGCTCTACCTTTGAGTGTTGCTGACACACTGGGGCTGACACTAGAAACAGAAAACTTTGAGGCCAGGCTCGTTATTGAGAGCTAACATTTACAGATGCAGTAATAATCCAGTATACAAAAGAAAAAAAAAAAAAAAAAAAAAGGCACAGGGAAAAATAGCTGAAATCTGGGCTTCTATGCAAGTTTTTACATTTTTCTCTTAGAAGAAGAAATAAAGAAATTGTCCTACCTGGCTGTTCTGTGTCTTCTGTTCAACCTGGAGCTGTTTGTCACGCCGAACAGAAGGGATTGTTTTCAGCACCACGCGAAGAGCCGCAGCTTCTTTTAAGCTCCCTGGACGGTTCCCCCGCAGAGCACGCCAGGCTTCTCCCCAGCTGGGAGGTGAGGCTGGCGAGGGAACACCACGCTTTCCAGGATCTAAACCCGTGCAGGGGCACGCTGAACGCGATCCAGGAGTTACAGGATGTCTCGGTGCGTTCCGTGTCCTCGATAAGGACGGCGAGGGGAAAGGCAAAGTTCCCGAGGCTGTGGGTGGAACGTGGCACCGCGTAGCACTGAGTAAATAAAAACCAAGTGATCGTTGGACTCGGGTGTGACACCACCTATTACAAAGGTTTTATATGCCATAGGCAGGACTCCGCATTTCTTCTGGGAGAAATGCAGCCTAAACACCCGGTGGTGCACCCTGCTTGAAGCTAAAGCAACAGCGAGACCTTGAGCTCAACTTTTTGGCAGTCAGCAGATTTGTCTCCTTGGACAGCACTCAGATGGAGAATTTCAATCTCAAAATTTTTTCTTTCTTACAGGTCAGACGTTTCACTGCCTCCCATAAGGACCTATAAAATACATGCAAACTTCTGTGGGGTAGTTGCTTGTTTGGGGAGTTTATGGCGCCAAGTACAACAGGATCCTGATTCATGTTTCTGGATTCCATGGTTATAAGAAAAAACCACGGAGGTTCAGCTTTTGACACAGTTTTTTGTTTCAATGCCCTCTTCAGACTAAATAAAACGTTTACAGTCATAGATCTGAGACAGAGAAGAGACAGGACTAATCTAAAAAAGCCACCTAAGTACAACGGTGATAGGGTGCAATATGAAAACTTGCGATAAAATTAAATTGTTTAAGTAATGACATTTATCTGCAACACCAGTACTGCATACTTTCCTACAGTTTGATAAGCAAACTTCTAGTGCTAATTCACAAGCTTTGATTTGCTCCTTTAAGGTCTTTTTGCCACCTACTTTTAGGTTTAATGACACCTTCTGCCTGAGAAATTACAAATTAGTGTCAGGTTTAAATAGATAAAGATTTTTTTCAAAGAAACATTTTTTTTCCCTTAACATTCTTTGCAATATGCTAAATTATTGAAGCAGAAGCCTTTCTAAAAGGTAATTCACACCTCCTTAACCACCTTATCTGTTTGGGGTTTTTTTGTTCTGTCTGTTCTTGGTTAATGAAAAGAGATTCATCAGTACCACTGTTCCCCGCAGCCTTTTTCAAACTAAATCTATTCTTTGGCTTTCAGTGCAGCAGATGGGATTGCAAACACAACAGTGAAAGCTTACAATTTTATTTAAAGATCTCCCAGTAGATAATGGGCCATGGTTATGACTAATAGGGTCATGTGGACACGACCTAAAGAAGGAAGGATAACAGCCCGAGCAACACTGAAATGAAACTCAAATCTCCTCTCACATCTGTGACAGATCCTGGGCGAGTCAATAAATGCTGCTGTGCTTCTCTTTCCTTATTCATAAAAGGGAATAATAATTCTTCGAATAATCAAGAGACCAAGTAGGAGACACTGGCAACTACAAGGTGTTTAGAGACACACCAGTGACACCTCAGAACATGAGAATTTCTAAGTCTCTTTCATGTAACAAAGGCAGAGGCTGTCCCAAAGTCCTGTTAAACACACTTTTATTCCCTCCCGC